>CM032794.1:766987-834487 GCA_019155185.1 Beaufortia kweichowensis
CCTCACACAGAGAGAGAGATAAGATATAAGTCCAGTCATGACCACATTCACATATCGTCCCTTCATCCCATAACATGAATAACTGATAGTTTGACCAGTTAGAAACCCAGCCGTTACAGCACATCTAAAGAGAGAAAACAGTCAATGTCTACAGAAGTGTTTAAAACAGTCAATCTTTATTCAACTGTAAAACTCATTTACATGGGATTGTTGTTTCCATTGTTTTCCAGTGAGTTTCCAATACGAATCTCTGCTCCATTGGTTTGTTCAGGAGAAGCGTCTGATCTAGCCACGTGATGATCACTAAAACTGATCTCATAGAGTGTTCTGGAGATCCAGTCTCCACCACAGCGTTATATTGATATCAGTAATGCAGCAGTACGCAGAGCTTCACCTGGGCATTATCTCACACCATCTATGGCATTTGAGAGCTACCCAGTAGCTCCTGTATGTGATTAGACTGTGTTGCTGTTCCTTTAAATGCTAAATTCTCTAAAACATAAATGAGAGAGTCAGTGTAGAGCTTTATAAACACATGTGATGATCTATTAACAACCCTCCTGGCTTTTCACCTTCATTTTCAGTCTCCACAGAATCCAAAGCCCATTTGAACAGCTAAAAAAAGTCTCCACCCTTTCCACTTCAAACTGAAATATCGGTCTGATTATTTATGTATGTGAAAATAGATTTCTGAGACATGATGACTTAAATCCTGAATAACAAATCAATAACTTCTTTAGTTCCAAAAACCATCATTGGAAAGTAAATCTATTTTTCTCAGTGATATCTAACAGAACAGAATTATGTGTCAGAAATCACCTGTTTCATAGACCTCCACCTCACACAGAGAGAGATAAGATGTTAGATCAGTCATGACCACATTCACATATCGTCCCTTCATCCCATAACATGAATAACTGATAGTTTGACCCGAGTTAGAAACCCAGCCGTTACAGCACATCTAAAGAGAGAGAAACAGTCAATGTCTACAGAAGTGTTTAAAACAGTCAATCTTTATTCAGCTGTAAAACTCATTTACATGGGATTGTTGTTTCCATTGTTTTCCAGTGAGTTTCCAATACGAATCTCTGCTCCATTGGTTTGTTCAGGACAACAGTCTGATCTGGCCGTGATGATCACTGTACTGATCTCATAAGTGTTCTGGAGATCCAGTCTCCACCACGCGTTATATTGAGATCCAGTAATGGAGCAGTACAAAGCTGTACCTGAGCCGTATCTCACACCATCTATGGCATTTGAAGCTACCCAGGTGTAATGTGTGGACGACTGTGTCGCTGTTCCATTAAATGCTAAATTCTCTAGAAAATATACATTGAAAAACAGTTGATCAGTCAGTCATATACAGTACTGTGCAAATCTTCAACACGTTAGTATTTTAGCCCAAAAAAGTGTTTTTAAGTCAGTTATTTATATCGTTTGCTGTAGTGTGTCAGTAGGAAATATCAGTTTACATTTCCTTTTGGCATTCAAATCGACAAAAGTGTAAAAACTTTTAGGCACTTATATAAATTGGCGATGCTTTCAAAAATAATGTCATGAATTGAATTTCTAACATCTAATCATTATTAACTCAATGAAATCACCATTTTTTGTCCTATAGATACACGTGCACATTGTTTTTCAGGTTTCTTTGACATGATGACGGTGAGAACAGATCATTGTTATCAGACTCCTCGTGCACTAAAATCTCAGGTTATTACAAATAATGACAAAAAGAAATGTTTGTTTATAAACTGAGACTTGCTACTGACACACTACAGTAACAGATATAAATAACTTGAGGGGGGTAAAAATACTAACGTTTGGGTTAAGACTTTTGCAGAATTTATTTTATGCCTGAACTGATTATTAATAAGAAAATACGTCATCCCAATTTCAACACAAAGACATTCTTGAATAATTCACTAACATAAATAGTTCAAAATGAATGATGATTAATTATTTAATATCCACAAAATATTTCTTGAAAACTTTCCAGTAAAGCTCTTAAAGACTAAACACAATGATTATTAAAACACAATCAAGTCCTAATTAACCACAAGAGAATAATCAGAAACTCATATAAGAATTGAACAATTATTTCATAATGATCTTTACATCACTAAACACTATAAATGAATAAAAACAGGTAACAATACCTTCTAAACTACCCGGAATGGAAACAAGACCTGTTAAGAGAAAATATTTGATACGTTAACTTTTCAATATTTCACCTTTACTTGAGGATTTTAATGAAAGATTTGTTGACAGCATGAATAATGTAAAGCTGAACATCATGTGGTGTCTTCCATCAGCAGCATCACATCATCTGTACTCACCAGAAAAGTAAAATGAGATGAATGAGTTTCTCCATCTGACTGTCTAAAGATCATGAAACAGAAAGAGAGATGAATGAACAAAAGGAAGATGATATTCAGCATGTACTTTATCTCTCATATGAACAGACTTCAGTAGTCTCATCTGTTCTTATCTCTTCATCACCGTTCATCAATCACTCTTTCCTCACTGACAGACTGATACATGTCAAACCAGAACACATTTAGATGTCATTTTAGGTCTTATTTACAAGTTAAATATGCAAAGGTAGGAATGCAAAACAGCAACAAAAGTATAAGGACATACGCCAATGTTAACCTTTTCTTCTGGCCAGAAAATCAACTAAACCGCTAAGCCATCATCAACATTTTTACTTTAAGGGCCGTTTCCCAAACTAAAATACATTTATGAGATGTCTTACCTAGAAAGAACTTTTTCTGACACATCTTAAAATCTAGCAGTGCCATTGCCTTGTGTTAAGATGTCATGTTTTTTGTAAGATATGTTTGTAAACACACTTGATTGTATTGATTGAACTAATCCTGGATTAATCTAAACCCTGTCCGGGAAACCACTCCTGAGTGTCCAATGAATAAAATGCCTTATGATGAGGAAACACAAAACAAATATTTGGTCTCCATCAGAAAAACATTGTTTGTTATTTCAGCAAGTTTTACTTCAGTGTAGTCCAGTGTAGTAGTGATAAGAAGAAAACAAGAACAAATAACGAAATCAAATGACTAACTTCACTTCATTATTATTGTTATTAAAACCGTATAGGATAATGATCTCTTTTTCAATACTATTGATCGATCAAATGATGTGGCCGTTACAATTGATCCGTGACAAGTATGTATTATTTGTTCTCATCATTTTATTTTGAATGTGACATTGATTGTAATGCCAGAGGAGAATTATCAAAGTGTTTTCTTTATCAAACATGAGATTTATTAGAAGCGCGTTTCATAGACTTCAGCGTTGGGTGTTCAGATGACGTCATCAAAACTTGTAGTTGCAACGAGTGACAATGACGTATTGCTTCACTGCCAAAACATTATGCCACAATCAATGTTTTAAAACAGGACTGTATTAAAGGCCTGGTCCACATCTGAAGTCTCTGTTTTTTTCTACTAAAAGAAACCTGGTTTTAAATAAACCTGTGCAAACAGGACCTTGTTGTTGTGATGCTGAGGCAGGGCTCAGGCAAATGCTCCTTTAAACCTTTGATTTTTATTACAATCTCCTTACAAACGAGACATTTGTAGAGCGTAACAGAATTAGTTTAAAAGCGTAAAAGTGAAGAAAACTGATCTAGTGTTCTGTGAAGTGAGAACATGTTTGATAAAACTCATTGGTTTAGAAGATCCATTTAAATTGAGCATTTCTTTTATGTTTGTACACGAAAAAGGAAACACAAAGTTCATTATTTAATATGACCATTGTAAAATGGACAGTTAATCTGGTAATTATGGTTAAATATGCATCAATTCTGTCAAATGATCATTTTGAAAGATGATTTATATGAAAAGAAAAACAATTCATTATGCAAACCACAAAGAATGTAACAAGCAACTTGGTAAGGATAGTTGACCCTTCCTGTTCTAAGTGATTCAAATCAACATGCAAACCGTGTGGAAATGAAGACAGAAAGACGAATTTGACCCAAAGTGCGTCAGTCGATCTTAAAGTGAAAACATGAAAACAACTTTACCCTGAAAACAAATAAAGAAAACCGATGGAAAATATATTGAGCAAAACCCCAGTAAAGGGAAGAAAGTTGTGTAAAATATGATCAATATGTATTTGATTTAATTCAGTCTAAGCGAGACTCACAACAATAAACGTTATTTTATTTTAATAATATCAACATTTTTAAATAAGCCAAAGTGAGAGTATAGAAACACAAAAACACAAACTGGTGCAATTTTATTCTCAGATTTTCACAAAACTATCCAGTTTTATGTTTTATGTACAAAATACACCAAAAGTATATGAAATATATGAAGATGTAAATGTTAACAATGTTTTTCGCCATTACACACATTCTCAATGGTTTTAAATTATAGTTTGTAAAATGTTTTATTAAAGTTATTATTCTATAAATGTTACTTCAACATGAAATACATTTCAGCTCATTGTGTGTCATTTGTCCTAAAACACATCTGATCAAAACTAATGAATCTTAAAAGAAAAAACTGATCGAACAAAACAGAGAAATCAGGTGAAGTGACTTTCTTTTTCTTACGATGCAGATTTAGAGACTTGTTTCACATTTTTATGACCTTTGTTTAATTCGTTTCATATAATGTTTTATTTTCAATGAATTTCTTTATAATATAAACAGATTTAGCTGAATGGTGAAAATGAACCACACAAGGTAAAACGGACCATCAAATGAAAGAAATAAAGCAAAGCCCGTGTACACTACAATGTTCTCCTCTTACCTTGTGTGTTTAATGCGCATGACTTGTGTTCAATGTATGACGTATGATGTGTTTACGTGTCGTCTTTTCCCAACAATAGACACACAACAGCGGTACAGGTTTGGGGGGAATATTGAAGGAGAGAAGACAACAATAATGAAGGAGAGAAGACAACAATAATGAAGGAGAGAAGACAACAATAATGAAGGAGAGAAGACAACAATAATGAAGGAGAGAAGACAACAATAATAATGAAGGAGAGAAGACAACAATAATGAAGGAGAGAAGACAACAATAATGAAGGAGAGAAGACAACAATAATGAAGGAGAAGACAACAATATTGGAGGAGAGAGAGACAACAATAATGAAGGAGAGAAGACAACAATAATGAAGGAGAGAAGACAACAATAATGAAGGAGAGAAGACAACAATAATGAAGGAGAGAAGACAACAATAATGAAGGAGAGAAACCAAAAACCAAACAATCAACACAAAACAACACGAGCTGAAAGCGGGAGGCCTTGCGTCATCTTTTGTGACGCTGGCTGTGACGTCAACGGGTCATGGGTGACGGGCAGGTGAATGACCAATAGCAGATCTCTGACAGATCTCATGTAGCTACTAGGGGTGGGAGAAAAAATCGATGCATCGGGATTCTTTCTCTAACGATTCTGAATCGATTCTATGTCAGAACTTGTTCATCCTGAATATGACTTTGTTCAAATAAAAGCAATAAAATTAAACTTCAAGATGGGAATACTGTCAAAGAGATTCTAACTATAAACAAAAAGCATAAAAACTCTTTATTTATTTAAAATGCAAATTTATCATATTTGCAAAAATTATATGAAGAATCGTTTTGGAATCGGATCGTGAGTCCCAGAATCGGAATCGGAATCGGATCGCGTAGTACCTAAACATTCCCACCCCTAATAGCTACTACAATATTATTTAGTATTTAATTATAGTAAATTGACTATTGAATTAATTTTAATATTTACTATGACAAATATTAGTTCAAAAACACTATATAAGTTTACAATAGTAAATACTGATGTATACTAGTGTAAGATTATTATTTATTCTCTTCTTTCTCTCACTTGTTTAGGTTCAGATGGATGTTCTGTGATGTGCTGATATATCAGTGAAGACATCAGACACAGAGCTGTACAACAGAAGTTTACTGCCTTTATTTCCTCTTAACATACAGGTTATATAGTATCATGAGTTCATGACCTCACTGCGGCACAGCATTGGGTGACAAGCTCATGAGGATGTGGATCTAAATCTAACAACTAGTATTTTTCATCATGTGGTGATCTGACATTTCCTGATTCCCATTACTGTGTAAAATCTATTACTTAAACTGCCTTTTAATACTATTAACTTAAATTATGCATGTCAGTTACAAAAAGTAGTGAAATGAAATAATGATTTGTCAACAGCATTAAAGTCCACCGTCACAATGTTCATTGTTTACATTTAGTGATGAAGTTAATAAGTTAGAAATGAACATGTGAATGACATATGACGGCTTTCATCATGAGAGATTCCTCCTGTGAGGTGTGGTCATGTCATATTTCAATCAAGCTTTACTTCATGACCCACATTCTATCATCATCACTACAACCCTAAAAAACACTTTTCTTGCAGAGTTTTGTTGCATGAGTCATTTTACACAAGAGAAGAACTTACATAAGAACATATGCAAATACTCTGTGTGTCCCCATCTGTTCTTCACACTTCAGCATCATTCATCCATCAGTTCATCGCTCTCATGACACTCGAATAATTCATTTGACATTTCATTGGATCTTTAGAAGAAAACTTTTATTTTTCTTTTGGGTAAAATAAAAATGAACAAATCTGTGTTAATACCAGAGAACATAATATCAGGTGTCTTTGTTTAATGTAAATATATGAACTGAACTTAAAACGCATAGGATCTCTTTGACTTTAAACTGGATTTCTGCTCTTCTACTCTCAGGTTTTGGGTTCAGTCGTATGTAAATGACCTGTACAGTGTCTCTTATAGTTCTACTCCTTCATTTTGAATTATCAGCTATTATGGATGTGTGAACTTTAAGCTTCCTTCAGAAAATTCCTCATGTGGTCAAGAAGACTTTTTTTTGTGATTCTGATATAAACATTATAGGCGAGAGATTAGTAAATGTAGATGATATTTCATTTATTGGCATATTTTTCATTTCATTGCTTTTCTGTATCACTAAAAATGCATGTTTTTTATTATCATGGTCATTATAAATGATGAATTATAAATGAAGGTCTATGTTACATTGTATATGTTGTCCTTAATAAGCATTTACTGTAAAAATCATTTTAATCTCATGATCTCATCTAAAGCCCCACAAACCCCACCAGCTGACCTTATATATATATATATATATATTCAGAATAAAACTGAAATCATGTGAAGTTCACCAGAAACCATAAAAGACTTCATCTGTATGTGATATAACTGCACATTATATCGTCAATTATCAATAAATGACATTTAGATTTTCAAGAGAATATGAAATAAAAAACTTTCTACAATCTCCTTCAGATAAACCTGATTTATGATTTATGATTAGTTACACACTTTTTAGTAAACATAGGAGTGATAAAACCAGGAACAAGAATGGAAATCAAGGCGATGAAAAATAAATGAGGAGTGTCTTGTGTATCTCTCAGACAAGAGATTAAGGACCTGTGAATAAAACAAAGATTCAGTAAATCACAAAGAGCAGCTGAACCATCTGGATCTCAGTATATATCTACCATAATGAGTAAAACACATCTGATCTTCATATATGACTGTGACCTCTCAAAGCAACTCTTCATGATGTCATACAAGAACCAGTTGTGCTTGAATGGTTCCATAAAGAACCTTTAACATCAAAGAACCTTTCGGTTTCACAAAGTTCTTTAAAGGTTCTTTAAAGACAAAGGGTTCTCTTAAGAACATTTGACTGAAAGGTTCTTTGAGGAACCAGAAATGGATCTTTTAGGGTATCACTGTGCAGAACCCTTTAAAGCACATTTATTCTTAATCAAATAAATAAAGGTGAATACATATATAATGAATGATTGTGTGTTCTTGCCTGTGTTTTGTTTGTGTTTGAGCTCCTGTTGGGGAGTTTGGTCCAGGACACATTAAAATCAGAGATGTGGAGCCAGAACAGACTGAAACTACAATTCAACAACACTATTACTGACTGTTCTCTCATCACTAGGAAACACTGGGATAGATCAACTTTCTTTTAGATTTAAAGACTCTTTTTCTCACCTGATTGAGGATTTTGTCGCTCACAGCAGCTGCATCAACACTGGAGGACAATTTCAGCCTCAGAAAGGTTTTTGTTCTGAGAGGTAAAACTGAAAAAATCATTATACACATAAAAACACTAATATAACAAATGTCCAAAATGAAGTTCAGTCCAATGAGAATCTAAAGCGAAATAGATCATTTTCTCCAGGTATTAATCAATATTTTTGAGCAATTACTTAATAGATTTAAATCATTCATTAAAATTATTTTAAAAATCTAATTTCTTAGTTGCAACAGTATTAAACTAGGTTAGAAATTACGTTTTCCATGTATCTCCACCTCACACAGAGAGAGATGAGATGTACGTCCAGTCATGACCACATTCACATATCGTCCCTCCATCCCATAACATGAATAACTGATAGTTTGACCAGTTAGAAACCCAGCCGTTACAGCACATCTAAAGAGAGAGAAACAGTCAATGTCTACAGAAGTGTTTAAAACAGTCAATCTTTATTCAGCTGTAAAACTCATTTACATGGGATTGTTGTTTCCATTGTTTTCCAGTGAGTTTCCAATACGAATCTCTGCTCCATTGGTTTGATCCGTATATCCGTCTGATCTAGCCGTGATGATCACTGTACTGATCTCATAAGTGTTCTGGAGATCCAGTCTCCACCACGGGTTATATTGAGATCCAGTAATGCAGCAGTACGGAGCTTCACCTGGGCCGTATCTCACACCATCTATGGCATTTGAAGCTACCCAGTAGCTCCTGTATGTGGTCGACTGTGTTGCTGTTCCTTTAAATGCTAAATTCTCTAGAACATAAATGAGAGAGTCAGTGTAGAGCTTTATAAACACATGTGTGATGATCTATTAACAACCCCTCCCTGGCTTTTTCACCTTCATTTTCTGTTGGAGTCTCACAGAGCCAAAGCCCATTTGAACAGCTAAAAAAACCCTTTCCACTTCAAACTGAAATATCGGTCTGATTATTTATGTATGTGAAAATAGATTTCTGAGACATGATGACTTAAATCCTGAATAACAAATCAATAACTTCTTTAGTTCCAAAAACCATCATTGGAAAGTAAATCTATTTTTCTCAGTGATATCTAACAGAACAGAATTATGTGTCAGAAATCACCTGTTTCATAGACCTCCACCTCACACAGAGAGAGATAAGATGTTCGTCCAGTCATGACCACATTCACATATCGTCCCTTCATCCCATAACATGAATAACTGATAGTTTGACCAGTTAGAAACCCAGCCGTTACAGCACATCTAAAGAGAGAGAAACAGTCAATGTCTACAGAAGTGTTTAAAACAGTCAATCTTTATTCAGCTGTAAAACTCATTTACATGGGATTGTTGTTTCCATTGTTTTCCAGTGAGTTTCCAATACGAATCTCTGCTCCATTGGTTTGATCCGTATATCCGTCTGATCTGGTCGTGATGATCACTGTACTGATCTCATAAGTGTTTTGGAGATCCAGTCTCCACCACGGGTTATATTCAGCAGCTGTAGCAGAGCAGCATAAGGCTGTAGAGCCGTATCTCACACCATCTATGGCATTTGAAGCTACCCGGCTGTAATGTGTGGACGACTGTGTCGCTGTTCCAATAAATGCTAAATTCTCTAAAAAAATCATTTATAGACAGTTATTTATTTAGTCTGCATTATATATATATATATACACATTTGTGGGTGAAGAATAAAAACAGGTAACAATACCTTCTAAACTACCCGGAATGGAAACAAGACCTGTTAAGAGAAAATATTTGATACGTTAACTTTTCAATATTTCACCTTTACTTAAGGATTTTAATGAAAGATTTGTTGACAGCATGAATAATGTAAAGCTGAACATCATGTGGTGTCTTCCATCAGCAGCATCACATCATCTGTACTCACCAGAAAGTAAAATGAGATGAATGAGTTTCTCCATCTGACTGTCTAAAGATCATGAAACAGAAAGAGAGATGAATGAACAAAAGGAAGATGATATTCAGCATGTACTTTATCTCTCATATGAACAGACTTCAGTAGTCTCATCTGTTCTTATCTCTTCATCATCATTCACTCTTTCTATTTGTATTTTAGTCTCCACCCCAATATCACTTACTATCAAAGGTTGTTTGCAGCAATGACACTGGTACATTTTAAGTCTCATTTACAAAGCAAATCAGGTACAAATGCAAAACTATAGAGGAAAATAAGGACATTAGCTGTGTTAATACCAGAAATCAGATCAAGTGTCTGTATGGTGGTATGTAAAATAACAGAAAATATAAATTTTATAAAATGTATTTCCCACCAACATTGTGACTACTGCTAATAGCAATCATATATATCAAATATAAAAAAGTATAAAAAATAAAAGTAAAGATTATTTGTAAATAACAGTAAAAAGCCATAACGTGACTTGCAATGTCAGTGTTCCTGTGAAAGCAGCTTTAGTTTCACTTTAGACTATAAACTACTACTAACCAATCAAACAACCCATAGCAGTTTATCTAACAAGTTTCTGCTTATGAACTGTTGCTATTCCACATCCAAACGCTTTAACAACAATCTCTCTTTTATGTTTTTATGAAAGAATTTGAGCAATACATTTCATTGGTCCAGTTGTCTAAGATAGGGTTAAATTGTACCTGTTTGTAACTCTTTTCCTATTTTTAATGATGTGTAAGTCTCAATTTTGCTTTTGTAATATTTTAAACACCCCCTCTTTTCTTTTTGCTTTGTTTTCTTATGTTGTTGTCTATTATTTCCACTGATGCCTGTATTACTTTGTGTATACTATTATTGAGCATTATTAAAAAACAAACAAAAAAACAAAACAAAAAAACACAACAAATAATGCTTCATCTCCATGACAAAATTGCCTAGTTGTGTGATATGAACAAAAACTGCTCTGTATTTGTAGCCTTGCTTGAAAATCTTCCTTGTGTTGTTCTATGTTACTGCTGAATTCGATGTGCTGTTGTTTCATTTCTTTGACAGGTGAAAAAAGTTCTTGTCTGGGTTTTCTATTGGTATTAGTTGAGCAGATCAGCATTAGTGCCGTTAGTGATATTCTTTCTCAGCAGCTTTGCTTTACCTCATTAACTTTATTTTATTTTAATTCCATATATTATTGTGATAACAACAGGTTAAAGGGCTTCCCACATAAGTACATTATTTAACGTAGGCCTACGCACAAGCATGTGCACTTTTCAAAAACAGTGCTTTGAGTCGGTTTACAAATTAAAAGACGTCAAATTAATTTGTAAATGTTTATAACAACCTGGCCTCAATTCGAATTCGGCAATTCAGATGATAGATATAGAACGTACACCAAATCTTTATGATAGGTCTATTTCTTAAAACCTCTATCAATAAAGAACAACAATCAGACCAAGACTGGTGTTTCAATACTCGCGAGGGAGAGAGCAGCTTTGAGATCTTCAGAAAGGTTCTCCATCACTCTCTCTCAGAGTCTCTTCTCCCTCGTAGCCTTTTTATTGCATAAAACAACTCCCATAAAACAACTCCCATTGAAGGACATGAAAGGATTCATGTGTGCAATAATACAGATAAGCATTATGAGTGTGGGCCTCTCAATGGCCTTGATTTCTGTGATACATGATTAATACTTGTGGTATGTGAATATTAAAAAATCAAACGTAGCAGAAAAACAGAAACATATATCATTAGAAAAACACCAGGTTAATACCTGTAAAACTTAATAAAGACAGAATAAAGGATAATACATTTTCTTGATTATATCTTCAACACTTTATTTTGCTTTCTTTTTGCTCAAATCTTTTTGCTCTAAAGTATAATTTATGTCTACATGTTATATCAACAAGAAATTATTCTCCTAAACACCTAAATCCTCTCAAATAACAATAAAATAACACTCACCCTAAAAATAAAGATGTTAAAAGTGGTTCATTGTTCGTAATCATAAGGGAAGTTTAGATTTTTCATTCATTTGTATGTGTTTTGTGGCACTCTACCATTCAAGCCCATCTTTAAAGAAGTTAATTTATGAAAATAATCTGCAGTACAAAGCAATGTCTTTATCTCTTTAACATATCAATGAATTTACCAAATAAAGACCAGAAATGTGCAGAAATGGGTTGATTTCTAAAGGAAAAACACTACATTTGTTGGGTGTCAGCATGCACATGGATTTAACATTGGCAAATGTGTTTAGTATGCAGTAAAAATGTCAGGAAACAACAAATCAATGGGTTGATTAAAATAATGAACATGAGAAATTCTTTTTAATTTGACAAGTTTAAGGTGGGCTTAAATGGTACATGGTTACATCTTTCATTAACTCACGTGTCATCACAGAGCCTGATGTGTCATATAATAATGCACATCATCTGTGCAGCATCAGCATCATCACAAAGCAGGATGTAAAGATTCAGCTCTTGTAGTCTCTAATAACCTAAAATCAGCATCCAGAGATAAAAACAGGCAGAAATAGCACAGCAGCTGTGTACAATTACTAACTGAGGGGAGAATTAGAGATTTGGTTAAACAGGAAAGTTTAAACCACGTGTCCAAGTCAAACACCTTTTTGATTAGGAACATGAAATCAATGCAATTCAAGTAACAATAGTTTAAAACTGTCTTATTTAAAGATCAAGTAAAGTTGGAGAAGTTTGTCCATCCACAAACCAACATCTGCCTGTACTGTCATTTTAATGAATGTAAGACTGGTTCAGATGTGCTGAATGTGTGTTCAGAATGGCTAGAACAGATCACATACAACAGATACACCACACGACAAATACATAAAACCCTGTTGTACTGCAAAATTACAACAGCTACATCTTTAAGTGACATAAGAAACAAGGTACAGCAAATTAAGTGCGAGGTAATGTGAAATGTGTGTTGCCTTTTAAAACATGAACCTTAAAGCACAAACCCAAGCAGTCAAGTTGTGTATTTGTAATTGTGCAGCTCAAAGCAAAACTGACAAGACTTACCGTAAGATGTTAGAGTAAAAACTGCTCTGAAATCAGACAGTTCCAGTGAAAGATGACATACAATGAACAAATGTACAAAACCAAGAAATGTGCCAGTTTTTTGTAAAGGTTTTATTTACACATTTCAAAATGCATTAAAGAAAAACAAAAAAGCAAAAAAGCCGAAAGCCGAAAGCAACAGCAAACACCAAAATGCATAATTGTGAACAAATATACTGAGATTCAAAAAATGTCGTGCAACCTGACAAGTTCTGTGGAATGCCGAGCAAACCAAACAATTAATACAGTCTGGGGCTGAGGCGATCAAGCACAAAGAACAAAGTCAAGCAGGAGAGTCTGGACAGGTTCACAAAGGGAAGACCAAGCTTAACAGAAAGAGTGCTAGATCATTAAATAAATCAAATAAAGAACATCTTATGCAAAAGATAGGGTGGGGGTTCAACAGAATTAAACACCTAGCCAAGAGTGTTAGAAAAGCTACAAAATCTGAAAACCACACCACAAGTCAATAAACAAACTATATGTTACCCAAGTGAAAGCTTTTACATACAAGTTTAAAACAGGGAAGGTGCAAAACCAGAAGTGCTGAAAGCAGTGAGAAACCAGGAGCAGAAATCCATCCAGAGACTCAAGTAGACCGACTTGGTGCAGACTTGTGATGAATGAAGTGTCCATCAAACCGATACTGGCAGAAGATCTTCAATACACAGCAGAGGAGCACATCAAGCTGGACAGACCGCTGTTGATCTGATGGGCTCTGGAGACCTCACCTGGGTTAGACTTGTGGTCCATGAAGCGTTTCAGTTGTGGCAAACCCTAGTTGTACACCAAAGTCAAAACCAGTTAAAAAGCATTTTCAGTATTTAGTCTCTATTGTGCAGAAACAGACATGATACTCACAGACGGTCATCTGAGCTGTAGAGACACGTGAACATGCAAAGATCAAACATCAAGATGGTGTCCAGTAACCTAAAGAACTCAGACACATCAAAAACAGCAGTTCACCATAGAAATTCAACAAGTAGTTAGATGCTCTTTACTTTAAATACAGTTTTAAAATAAAACTATAATAGTGAAGTTTAGTTTAAAGTGTGTAAAGCCAATGCACATGGTCTAAATGCACATAATACCATGACATGCATAGACCATACAAAGAACTGTTCACATTCAAGTTCACACAAACAAGGAAAAATGGAAGTCTAAGGGAAAACGTGGAGAATAGAGATTTTATTTAATTTAGTACTTGCCCAATTTAGAAGTCAGCAAAGATCTGAAGCAGAAGAAAACTCCAATTACTGGAACAGCCGATACTGAATATGACCTGAAGTAGAAACAGCACATCAACAGATCTTTAGATGATTAGATTGTCAAACAGAAAATGCTTCAATATTTTGAGACTGCAGAGAGTCATGAGATTAAATTAGCCAGTCAATCTTAAAGAAATAAATCACAACCTACTCACCAGGCCTGTGGAAGTTAAATTTGATCAGAAGAAAACTGCAAAAATCACTGGAATAGACGATACTGAATGCGTGACCTGAAAAAGAAACAGAAAAAGCACCTCAATACACACTTTCAGATGATTAGTGTCAGAAACAGAAAATTAACATGCTTCAATACTTCAAGACTGCAGACAGTCAGGAGAGATTAAATTACCATACCAGTCACTCATTAGGCCTGTGGAAAGTGAAACGGAGACAAAAATTATGGAAATAAGACTTCAGAAGAACTCACCAGGCCTGTAAATTTCCCCATTTTTGACACTACACATTTGAAGATCTGTATTGAGGCCTGTGGTAATGAAAACTCACCAGGCCTTTGGAAAACAGGCTGAAGCAAAACCCAGAGCCTGTGGAAAAAGCAAAACTCACCATGCCTTTGGAAATCAGGCTGAAGCAAAACCCATCTGGCCTTTGGAAATCAGGCTGAGCACAACTCACCGAGCCTGTGGAAAAAGCAAAACCCATCTGGCCTTTGGAAATCAGGCTGAAGCAAAACCCATCTGGCCTTTGGAAATCAGGCTGAAGCAAAACCCACCATGCCTTTGGAAATCAGGCTGAAGCAAAACCCATCTGGCCTTTGGAAATCAGGCTGAAGCAAAACCCATCTGGCCTTTGGAAATCGGGCTGAAGCAAAACTCACCATGCCTTTGGAAATCAGGCTGAAGCAAAACCCATCAGGCCTTTGGAAATCAGGCTGAAAGGCACGGGCAAGCAAAACTCACCATGCCTTTGGAAATCAGGCTGAAGCAAAACCCATCTTTGGAAATCAGGCTGAAGATACCCATCTGGCCTTTGGAAAATCAGGCTGAACACAAAAACCCATCTGGCCTTTGGCTGGAAATGGCTGAAGCAAAACCCATCTGGCCTTTGGAAATCAGGTACTGAAGCCTTTTTGGAAATCAGGCTGAAGCAAAACTCACCATACCTTTGGAAATCGGGCTGAAGCAAAACCCATCTGGCCTTTGGAAATCAGGTCTGGAAACCAATCCCATCTGGCCTTTGGAAATCAGGCTGAAACAAAACTCATTCTTTGGAAATCAGGCTCAAAACCCAGGTAAATCAAAAACACACGGGGGCATGCAAATGGTAGAAGTGTTGCTTTCCTTTCATTGGCGATGGATGAGTCAAGTTTAAATCCCACAGCAGTCAGATGAAGCCTTCAACATTAACGATCCTCTCAGTAATCAAACAAACGAGCAAATGGACGTCCGCAGAGCCTTTTAAACCCACTAAGACAAATCAAATGTCCCGCCTCCCGCTTTCAGAACCAATCATTTATCAGAGGCCACCTTTCAGCCAATCAGCTCTCAGTATCACTTTGCGCGTCATCCAACATGTTTGTCGTAACAGGTGGAGAGAAACTGAGTAAAATATCAATTATATGCAGATTATGTATATAAATAGATATAAACACGAGTGGAAAATATAATGAATAAATGATAAATGTGTGTTAACATGTAATGTCTGGCGAATGGTTGAATGAGATTTCATCAAAGCCATGATCATGTGATCTAGTGTTGGGCTCGTCTATGTTATACTACTTATCTTTGTGATCGTGCATACTGAAACATAATCATGATTTATCAAGACTTGTGTTCTGACCTGCATTTGAAACAGACCCAGAGCAACAGCTGTGTCATGTTTATACGCTTTTCTGTCAATCACATCGACTCCCATGTGATGTTGCAAAGTAAAACTACGAGAGAAGCTCTTGTGATGTTTCATGAAAACTTCCTGAACGCCTTTGTGTTAAAGCTGATAGAAGATGTGAGAGTCAATGTTCATGTTCATGTTGCTCTGGGTTTGTTTAAAATGCTACATAAAAGTCTGAATGAATGATTCTCTTTGTGATTTGAAGAAGATTTTAATGTTTCATTTCCGACTTCAACGCTCCAGTCAATTACACGTAACGTTCTCATATAAGACACTCAAAATGAAGAACGTTAAATACTTTAATGATTATAATGGTATTGGGGATTAGTGTATTTTTGTTATAATTAATTGAAAATAAACGTAATATAGTGTTTGAAAAAAGAAACTAAAGAAACCTTTTGACCAGAAAAGCGCGTGCTGGTGAACAGCGTGCACTCATCAGACGCGCGCGCGCTCCCAGAGAGTCAGAGAGAAACAGAGTTGCGTCACGCTTTGATCTTACCGCCGCGCAGTCACGTGCTTCATCAAATAAACTCAGACTGTCAGTCTCTTTAAACAGCTTTAAACGAGATCGATTTTGCTAAATATTCATTCAATATGTGGTTGTTTACTACATTTATAGTAACTTTCTTCACCGGAGAGTGATGGAGATACAGTAAATCAGTTCATATATTTAACTGTTTATGTTAACCCTAAATGAACCGTGGTTACCCAAGTCAAATGTGGCTATACAATGTCGATCTGTCAAAAACATCATTACTACACCTTTACTATAAGAAAACCACAATAAACATTTACATAAGAAATGTAAATGAAAAACATTTTATTATATAGTATAAACAGGAAAAGGGTTATTTAGCATGTGAACGTTTTATTATATAACAGTGGGAAGATGAGCCTTCATTGTTTATTGCATTAGTCCACATCCTCTGATTAAACACATGACCATGAGAACGTTTTATAATTACATTTTGGGGTAAATAACACAATATGTGATATTACTGAAATCTCATCCGAACTCCCGCGGTAAAATATCACCAAGGCAGAAACACACTAAATTCACATATTAACATTATATAAACATGAATTGCGTGGATATGTCACTCATCTCACACGTGAAACTAATGAACACGATGAACCAGTGACTCTGTGACGCAGTGTGGCTTCTGCATGAGTGACGTATTACACTCGCCAGTCAACACAGGTCTTTGTGATTTATTAATAGGCACAAGTACTTTATAAATAACTACCAGTAATACAGTAAAACATCGGGCCAATAATAGCACATTACTGTATGCCAGGGGTGTCCAAAACTCGGTCCTGGAGGGCCGCTGTCCTGCAGAGTTTAGCTCCAACCCCAATCAAACACACCTGAACCAGCTAATCAAGGTCTAATTAGACATACAAGAAACTTTGAGGCAGGTGTGTTGAGTCAAGCTGGAGCTCAACTCTGCAGGACAGCGGCCCTCCAGGACCGAGTTTGGACACCCCTGCTGTATGTGGTGGTGTCACCCCACGTGACCTCTTTAGACCCGCCCCTTTGATGATATAAAATATTTGCTGTGTAATTTTGTGTGTTTGATAACTTGTGCAGCTTAATTTGGATGCAGTTCTACAGAGCAAGTCGGGAGGAACCTGTTTTCTTTTCCATGTGATGATCTTCCTAACAAATTCGTTTTAAACAAAAGAGTTTTAAACAAAACATGCTCACAGGACACTAGAAAGTCAAGGCTTTTGATTTCTATCACACTTTCTACAATACCTGCTGCTTTAGGTATCGCTACAGAAAAATGATGCGTTAAAGTCGTGAGTGTGACTGCAGGATAAAAAATGATATTGAGGTAGTGCAGAAAAACAAAAACCATAACCTGTCTGAGCTGCCCGATCTCTGGCATTAAAGACACAAGCCAAATATTTACCCATCTTATTGTAGGCTAATATCTACACAAACTATTTTTCACTCAGTTACTATAATGTTTAAATGACATTATACGGTTTGGCCAGTTTCAAGAAACTCATGAATAATGAAATTCAACCTCAAGAAACTCATCAGCTCCTGTACTTGCTGTACTTAAGACTATTAATACATTCATTACATATCTATATTTACACAATAAAACCATGAATTTGTTACTAACACGAGTAAGGTCCTTATTTTCATTGTCAATTTTGCATTTGTACCTGATTTGGTTTGTAAATTAGACGTTGAAAGTCAACTGGAGGTCCTCTGTGAAAAGTATTTCTTGGACATTCATTTACATTCCTCAAACTACCAGTGAGAGAGTAACAATCTTAAAAATAACTAAAATAACTGTTAACTAAAAATAACTGTTCATATGACATTTACATTTAGCTGACGCTTTTATCCAAAGCGACTTTAAGCGAAATATTAGGAGACAAACAGCTTTACATTATACATGATGTGAGTTAAAAACAGTGTTTTCATTTCAGGTAGTTTACAAGGGAATACATTATTTTGATTCTTCACATATAAATGTAGAATCAGATAAAATTGTAAATCTTGATGTTTATTGTACATTCATTGTTAGAAGTTCCTGATTATGTTGCAAGTATTTATATGAGTTATTATTTGAGTCTTTGCTTTGCAGACTTACTATTTAAACTGGAAGGTTAATGTTAAACACATAGTTGATATTAAACTTAAATCAGTCATAAATATTGTGAAATGAGTTTTACAGCTGAATAAAGATTGACTGTTTTAAACACTTCTGTAGACATTGACTGTTTCTCTCTCTTTAGATGTGCTGTAACGGCTGGGTTTCTAACTGGTCAAACTATCAGTTATTCATGTTATGGGATGAAGGGACGATATGTGAATGTGGTCATGACTGGACAAACATCTCATCTCTCTCTGTGTGAGGTGGAGATACATGGAAAACACAATTCCTAAAAATGATACTGTTTGGTAGAAGTGGTACATTTAAATAACATTTTATAATGAATAACTCAAAATACATGATTCGAAAAATTAAACAAGAACAGCTTTGTGTTGCACTTTTTAATATCTTGTCTTTAATTTCTTAATATATTTTTAATTAATGTTGTGTTTATTTTTTCCATGTTTTTTATTCTTTTTTATTGTGTTCTCATTCTCATCTCATTGTCATGTGCTCATCTACACAAACAAAAGAATACATTTATTATTGTGAATCATTATTCAATCTGTTGTAGTTTGTGTTACGGCTCGGTCTAGGTCAGGATCGCAACATATATGACACAACAATGAATAGCTGTTAAAGTACTCATTTTTATTTTCTTAATGGATCTTTTTGATCAATCTGTTTACTGTAATGAGTGTTGTTTTGAATAACAGTTGACAACATAATAAAAAGAAATAAACAGATAAGAAACTGAAGCATATTATCAGGGGTGAGCAAATGCCAAAACAACAAACAAACAACATTAACTTTTCATTAAAGAAACTAACTTCCCTGTTGATCAAAAATAAAGAAATCAAAATACAACAGTCTTAACCTCACTGCCTGGCTACCCAAAACAGGAGAAAAGGTGATGGCCGTATGGCCTACAACACAATAAATAAGACACTCACCCTGTTAGAATATAGGCTTGAGGTTTAACAGCATTTTCATTATTACTTAACACATGAGCACACATGGTCAATCAAAGAGACAAACAGCAGTAATCACAGCGAGTAAGAGCAAAGGTGAGATCCAGGGGAATTTATATCACAGTCTCTGGTCCAATCACAGCCCGTCTCTCATTACGCCTCGGTCCAGTCCTGCTAGAGAGGAGACAACAGGAACATATCCACAACATACAGTAATACGTCATAGACGAGAGTGTGAGCGACTCGTCACCTCGAGTTTCTCCCGTGTAGTTCAACAGAAATTGTGCATATTTAGTGATGTTGACTGTAAAATGAATGAAAATTATTGGAATCACACAGAAAACAAATTGATACCACAGACCAGTTGAGAAATGAATTCTCTTATTATTTGTCAATTTTCATGATGACTCACAGCATGTATAATGTAAAGCTGTCGTCGTGTCGTGTCTTACATCAGCAGAATATATATCCACTCAACTTTAGCTGTGATTTCAAATCAAACCTGGTGTCATGAAAGCAGTATGAATGTCAAATGAAACACATGAAAATGAGGCTCTTACTTGTGTTGATATCAGCGAGCCAGCAGATAAGAAGAAAAACACTTGCTGTTGATTCACTTTTATCCTTCTGACCAAAACCTCAATGTTTGCTCATCTTACTAACAAAGACCATTAAAACTTAGACACGGCTGATTTGTTTCATCTATCAACTACTTAAGTCTGTTTTGTTTGAAACTCATTTGTTAAGAAGATCAATTCAAATGAAGGTTACGTCTCATGTTTGTGCATAAGAGAGGAAAACATGATGATGCCTAAAGTGTTATTGTCATATTTCATGACATGAACAGTTAAATGAACACATTATATTTTTGAATTTTGTCATTTGACAAACAACACCATAAACACCGATCCTTGAATTAACCTTTACATAAAAAAAAACCCTATAATTTATTATTATTATTACTGGTATTAATAATATCAAAAGTCTCACCATTTAAATTCTCTAATAATTGATTTAATGCATCTAAAAATCTACATTTTAAGAGAAATAGATTTATTTTCAAGTATAATCATTTTCTCATATCTCCAGGTGTACAGTATTTTAAAACTCACTCTCTGACAGACTCCAGAGCAAAAAGCCTCATTTTACAGATTAACTGTTTGTTAAAGATTAACCTTTTATGTGAAAACTAAGAGGAATTAAAAGTGCTTTAAGTGTCTGAACCCAGTAGTAAAATGAGATTTTGACTTCCAGGGTATTATTTCATTAATTACAAGAACCTGTAAATAAAACACAGGCTTGTTACGTGTCATTTTTATAATCATTTCCACATTTATATATTTCTATAATTTTACAGAATGCAGTTGTGAGAACAGACTCATCTTCACCTTCATAACTTCCTGTTTAGGGGACTGAGACCACTGCACGGTCACATTTACAAATCCTCTTCCAGCCAGAAAAGATCCCAACTGTTCAGTAAATACACTGATTATACACAAAGATATATAATATTCACAAGATTCGCCACTGCCGTTATTATGAATGGGGCGGATCATTGCAACACTCAATATCACAAATCGATAAAGACTGATGATTCTGTGGAGAGGGGCTGTTTTGAGCTTAAAAAATAAAAGATATGCTACAGATAATTGTTGGTTGGAAATATTTTATTGAATTGTGATTTTAGAAATTTCCTCATACAAGCAGACGGGACTGTTGTCTTGTCAGGAGGCAGAGTTTGTTATCAGAATATGAAAACCCACTTACCTGTTTAAGGATTTTGTCTCTCATGGTAACGTCAGTCAAATCTTCTCTGGAGCTGAACTTCATCTCCACAAGTTCAGAACAAGTGAGAGGGTTTTGATGCCGTGTGGGACATAGAAACAAAAAAAAAATCAAACTGCAAAGACATACAGTAACATTAACTTGATGTGTGAATGCATGTGTTTCTTTTCTTTTATTTGATGATGTCAAACATGCAGCGCATACAGCACTCTTTAAACTAATGCACATCAACACAAAATCAACCCAGATAATAGTAAGTCAATTCAGCTGCATAATGTAGTCATGCAATATCTGAAGTTCTAGAAGAAAAATGTCTTAGATTAGCTCTCGCCCGTCTCTCCTCCTCTCCGTCTCCATCGCTCTCGCCCGTCTCTCCTCCTCTCCGTCTCCATCGCTCTCGCCCGTCTCTCCTCCTCTCCGTCTCCATCGCTCTCGCCCGTCTCTCCTCCTCTCCGTCTCCATCGCTCTCGCCCGTCTCTCCTCCTCTCCGTCTCCATCGCTCTCGCCCGTCTCTCCTCCTCTCCGTCTCCATCGCTCTCGCCCGTCTCTCCTCCTCTCCGTCTCCATCGCTCTCGCCCGTCTCTCCTCCTCTCCGTCTCCATCGCTCTCGCCCGTCTCTCCTCCTCTCCGTCTCCATCGCTCTCGCCGTCTCTCTCCTCTCTCCGTCTCCATCGCTCTCGCCCGTCTCTCCTCCTCTCCGTCTCCATCGCTCTCGCCGCTCTCCTCCTCTCCGTCTCCATCGCTCGCGCCCGCCTCCTCCTCTCCGTCTCCATCGCTCTCGCCCGTCTCTCCTCCTCTCCGTCTCCATCGCTCTCCCGTCTCTCCTCCCTCTCCGTCTCCATCGCTCTCGCCCGTCTCTCCTCCTCTCGTCTCCATCGCTCTCGCCCGTCTCTCCTCCTCTCCGTCTCCATCGCCTCGCCCGTCTCTCCTCCTCTCCGTCTCCGTCTCCATCGCCTCCTCCTCGTCTCTCCTCCTCTCCGTCTCCATCGCTCTCGCCCGTCTCTCCTCCTCCCGTCTCCATCCTCTCCGTCTCTCTCGCCCGCCTCTCCTCCTCTCCGTCTCCATCGCTCCCGCCTCCTCCTCTCTCTCTGTCTCTATCGCTCTCGCCCGTCTCTCCTCCTCTCCGTCTCCATCGCTCTCGCCCGTCTCTCCTCCTCTCCGTCTCCATCGCTCTCGCCCGTCTCTCCTCCTCTCCGTCTCTATCGCTCTCGCCCGTCTCTCCTCCTCTCCGTCTCCATCGCATCTCTCGTTTTTTTAGTCAACAATTTGCATGTACAAGATTTGAATCTCATCAAGATTTGAAGCACATTTACATCACAAATTAAGGGACAGATTAGGTCATATAGTTGAAAAAGTCTTTGTTTATATGTTTTGGATAACCAAATTTGGCTGTGGAGATATTGCGATGT
The DNA here is from genome assembly GCA_019155185.1 of Beaufortia kweichowensis. Lineage (NCBI taxonomy): Eukaryota > Metazoa > Chordata > Actinopteri > Cypriniformes > Gastromyzontidae > Beaufortia > Beaufortia kweichowensis. Next base: position 789,953 of record CM032794.1, read on the forward strand.
AAAGAGAGATCTGAAAGCTCTCTTGTTTTGGTCTTGTTTGATTTTCAGTGTCTTTAAAATTCCTCTGTAAATTTAAAACTTACATTATAAGGCACACTCAAATGATGCAAAAATGGCCAAAATCTGAATAAACAAAACAACATTTACATTTAGCTGATGCTTTTATCCAAATATTAGGAGACAATGAAGCGACACATGAAAAGAGGCAACAATAGTATGAAAATGTGCTTTTCTAAGTTTACAATGTTTTACAGTGATAGATAAGGACCTGTAGGTTTTTGTAACACATTAAAGTGTGTATGTCTACAGAAGTCCACTATCTCATCGGACTGACCTGTAAACTCAAATCTCTGTCTCTATTGTGTTTGTTTGGGCTTCAAAAAAGTCTCCATATAACATGATGTTTTGCAGCAAAAGCACATTTAGCAAAAACAGCATGAATGAACAAACATGATTTTATTCGGATCACACATTCACTAAAGCTAAAAGAGCTCGTCACTTCCAGTCCTAAATTTAGGGACCGTCTCTAAAGTACAAACACATTAATACGCTATTTTTAACAGCATTTAAACGGAATGTCTTACAGTCAGCAAACAGTCACAAAACAAACTGTACAGTGTTTATGTGGTTGTCATCTAACGCCCATTTTTTTTATTTTTGATATTTATTTAAATAAACTGTAAAATGCTTTTAAAGTTAGAAACGTGTATTTTATAACTTTACAGACGGTCCCTTAATTAACGAACAGCCGCCGTCCAACTCTTTTGATGCCTCGAAACAAAACAACATGTTATATGGAGTAAACAAGCACATCACAAGAATACAACTTTCCTTATGTCGCAATCATGAGAAAAAAGTCGAGATCACGATAATGAAATTCTACTGATGCAGTTTAGAATAAAAAGTTTATATCTAGAGAAAATGTGTTAAACGATGATGAGCTTCAGCTTTGTTCCATCACACACACAGTGCTGTGCACAGACACCTCTTGTGGGGCGGAAGGACCAAAAAGGGCACAAAAAAACATCAACTTCAGTAAACATAACCAACTATGTGTTTTTTGTACAGATTTTAAACTTTAAACTTTATTTAAGGCAGTATTCATTCTGCTGTCTTTTATATATTTAAATGACTTTTAAGGATTAATTGGAATTTCTCGCTCAATGGAGAGCAGATGATGATCATCAGCATCTCAAATGATGATAATATTACTAAACATTATTAACTTTTAATTATTTGTAAGTCACTTTGGATAAAAGCGTCAACAAATGCCTAAATGTAAATATAAATGTCAAAACCGTAAGAATCAAGAAATAAATCATGCTGAATTCATGTTTAGTTTTGTTGATATTGTAAACTTTATGATTGTATAACGGATGAAAGCTCTCTATTAATGTGACTTTAATCAGACGAGTGCCTTTCAATAAATACACTGTCACAGCAAATCCCAATTCAGTGTTGGAGTAAAATGAACAGAATTAAGTCTGTTCTCTGTAACACGACATCATTCATATTTGTGCAACACAACAAAATGATTTGTACATATATCTGTATTTATGTATATACGTTTATAATAAAACATTTACTAAAGAATATTAGTTATGGCTCCTAAATTCTGACTGAATGAAACCATGTAAAACTTACACAAACCAGATATTTATGAAAAATACAGTATTATTGCCCTGCTTGAAGCATCTTACATACAGTATGTTTTATTTTAAAACTTCATTCATTAAAACCATTACAAAACAAAAAACACCTGAATGCTCATTGGCAGATGCGCAGGACAAATGGCACGTATGTGAAACAAGAAAAGTAGATATAAATATTCATTTACATCGTTTTGGGTTTTATTGCAAAACGACTGATAAATCTTTTTTAAGCAGGAAGACATTTCTTCAGATGATCAGATATAACACAGTGTTCATTTATTTTAGATGCTTTTAGTCACGACATAATTCACACAGTTTCAATTGTGTTATTTTATAGTTTTCATGAGTTCACTACTGTTCTAAAATGTAAAAAAACAAACTTCTGACAGGTACTGTACAACATGCAACTGTTGAAAATAGTTTTATTTAATGTCTTTGTATAATTATCTGTACAAGCTGACGTTACACACAACTGCTGCAAATATCCACTGAACATATAGGTACTGAATTTATATATATAAAGAAAGTTTTATGTTACGTGTGAATTATGTCTGACCCATATTCTTAAAAAATCAAACGTGAATATTTCAGAATGTCTGTGCACATGTGTATGCACATTTCATTGAAAGTGAGGGCCGTGCGTGTGTTTGTGTGTGTTAAGCGTGCTCATTTTGTTCAATATTGGCAACGAGTCCTTTAGTATCAATAGTTGGAGGTGGTTGTGAGAGATCAGAGTTGTTATAGAGTCTGTTGTCAAACGTACACTGTCCAATCACAGATCTGGGAATTCTCTTAAAGAACAGAAACCCGACAAGACCTGCGACACACATGATGATCAACACGACCCCTACGGCGATACCAGCCGATCCGTGAGACGTCTCGTTTACCTGAAGCTCTGTAACATTAAACACATACTGAAATGTAGAAACAAACAAACACAAATCTTACAGGGAAATCTGGATGTAGTTCTACATACCTGAGACTGAAGGCTTCTCTGTTGCTGGTATAACTGGAAAACAAAGACACGTGAAGATTTTCATAAAAGGTGACATAACATCAACACACATCATTACTATTTGTGTTTGACGGACCTTTTGCAGTCTTGCAAATATAAGCTCTGCGATTAATGCAGTTGATGTTACTCCACATTGCAGTGTTGGACTGGACTTCAACACAGTCACCATTATTCCCGGGCATCTGCGCTTTCCAGTTTGTGTAATCCACAACCATATTATCAATCCACATCCATTCACCTGTGACACACAAACATCTGATGATGCGTTTCTTTCTCCCAGTGTTGTATTGCTTTAGATGAAGACGTGTTCTGACCCATATGACTCATGGTGCATTCCAATCCAGAATGAGTCGACTTCATCCTGTAGGATGTCCAGATTCTGACGGATAAACTGAGATTCTACTGGATCCTCAATACTCACTAAAGATGCACCTGAAATAACACAAACCTCACTGTTGATACTCACTGAATATCACTACAGTGCTTTAAAACCAATCAGCTCAGCTATACAATTAAAGTCGTGAGTGTTAAAGAATGTTACAGCAGAAAAGGAAGTATTCTAAATAACTGAAAGGAGTTTTCAAGAAGTTAATGTCTCACCCATTCTCAAACACTCAACTGTAGCATGAGCCCAGTTCTCTGGTATGGAGGTCATGAACGTATAACAGTTTCCTTTAAACGGGATCCAACTTTTACGTTTTTTGATTCGGGGCAGTTGCCCGGCAGCTGAGGGGTTCTGTGGGGCAATAACTGTGGGCGGTTAGTACATCTCTGTCTCTTTAACCAGAGAGATCAACTACAACAAATATAGAAGACAATGAGCTTCAATGAAAAGAATCACATTTAACTTCACCACTCATAATCTTCAGGAGAGATTCTTATCAGATTCACCAATCAAAGATGTAAATGATCACATGATGATAAGAATGTGATACCTGTGGATCGTTTGCAGAGGGAATAATACGTGTTGTTGCACGCTGCAGTTTTCCAGTCGCCATCCGTGTCGATATAAACACAAGCTAAATTATTTTGGGTTCTCCTGCAGCCCATTTACTGTAGCCTAGAAGCCAGTTATCCACCCAGTGATACCGTCCACCCGTCTGCAGCAAACGCATCACATTTCACAGCAGTACAACACTCATAGTTTTAACTCATAATTTCATAATTAAATTCATGTCAAATGGAAGATTAAATGACAATATGTAGTATTTTGCAATGATTTGCAGTATGTTTTGGGCACATGGTGAGTAGTATATTGATATGAGGTTTTGTACCAGGTTGCTGTTGAGGCCGATCCACAGAGGTTCTCTGAGTTTGTCGACTCTGAGGCTGCTGTACGCCTGACTGATGGAGTCCAGCACACTAGCGAGATCAGCATCATCAGCTTTACACTGTCTTCTGGCTTCATCCCAGCTCATCTTCTCCAGCTGCAGCTTATAGGAATCATTTCCCAGACTGAAGAATTTCTGTGGTACTGCTGTGCTCACGGGAACAGACAACTGAGAGTCTACAACACATACACACATAGAAAAGAGACTGTTAATAAACAATCATCAGTGAACTGGGAGTGATGACAACACATTTATGATGAAATGTGATTGTATTGACCCGTGTTCCTCTTGCAGATGAAACCTCTCTGATCTTCACACACTTCAACTTTCCACATACCCGTCAACTTCTCTGGACTTCTGAGCATCACAACACAGTCATAGTTCTACATGAGAAAGAGTTTAAATCACAGTTTAGAGCATCATCAGCTTTAAAGTATTTACACGTTTAAATTGTCATTTCTGTACAGCCACATGTGAGTATGAAATTTAAATTACAGATCCAGAATCATCATTAAAGTCTGATTAAAGATTACAGACATAAAGTGGTGTCAGAAGGCCAAAGCTTATTAAGTCATGACGTTGATGACTGGCCATGTGGGATTTCCTTATACAGATAAAGGTTAGGATGGTGATTTTTGCACCATAAGTGTTCATTTGCATTGCTAGTTGTTTGCTTTTGGCATCTAATTCTCTTACACATCATCTTATACAATGTTTAGAATGTTAGTCTTTTAAATGTTAGAGCATTTACGATACATTTCTGTGAATTCCCACTCGAAATCCTATTCAGAAAAGGTTTCTTAAGATGATCTTAAAACATGCAGGAAGTGTTGGATTAAAAACTGACCTCATCTTCAAATATCTGAGAAAACCAGCACATATAAGCAATAGTTAAGTTTAGTTGACATTACACGCTGACATTTTATCAATGGATATGTATATGACAAAACTGAGGTCACGTTTATATGACAATGATGTAGTGAAAAACAGAAACCTGTTTTTTATAGTTTACAGTCCCCCAAAAACACTGCTGGCATGTAAACATACAGCCAAAACACATAAAAACGTTTTTGGTTTAAAACGTTATCATATAAACGGCCCTCAAGACAAGCTGTAAACTTTGTTGATCACGTCACATTATTCTTTGCACTTGTTAGTAGCCTCATGCACACTTGCCTCTCTCTCAAAGTAGCTTCTTGATTCTGGCCATGATGAAGGATGACCTTTGACCCAGTTAGTGTATTTGACTTTTTTACCATCAGTCCACAGGAATCTCATCTCCCAGTTGACATCATTCAAGCCGATCCACACGTCACCAGCAGAACTGAGCATTAGAGTCGTAAGAAATGCTGAAAACACAAACGAAAAGAATTCTTAATTCACATCAGGAATGTCACATGTGAAGAACAGATAACAGTATCGGTGTAATACTCGCCTTGCTCTGCGTGACTCCTAACGGACACCAGATTACCTCCATGTGAAATGCAGTGATCTCGAGCTTTATGCCACGACATCACATTATCAAAAATCTTGTAACACTATTTGGAAACACAAATGCTCAAATTTAAAGTGTGAAGATTTTCTAACAAAAGAAAAGTGTCTTTAAAGTGTTTAATGTGATTGTGAGCAGATGATGTTTTTGGATTGTAATGTTTCTCACTTTTCCCCGGAACAGGGTCCATTCAGGAGCGCAGCCGCCCGCAGCTATGGTGGATGGAAACATGGTGGTGTTGACAAAATCAGAACTTCTTTTACAGATGGAGGGTAACGCCACGCCACAGTTGATATCATTCCAGAATCCTACAAAAACACAGACGTGTTATTTTACTTTCATTGACACACTGATATCATATAGGAGGAGATGTAATGAGAAGATCTTACCCATGCTCTTGTAAATGGTCACACAGTTCTCATCATTATTGGCAAAATTTGGTTCATTATTATCCCACGCCGTGTATACAACAGATGAACCGTCCACCCAACTACAAACACACAAAAAAACCCACAAATGTAGTTTTATTAACAGGGCTCGAAATTGCGACTGAAATTTAATCTTTGCGATCTCAAATAATATTTGGGAGCATCTGTGCGACTGCATATTTTGTTGTAATACCAGTTTTATTTCTCTACAGAGCGTTCGGTAATTACTGCAGAGTATGTTCAGTGCTACTTTCATTGCTTTTTAAAACGCGCTAGACAGACGAGTTTGCCGCGCCTCGTGCACGAGCGCTGTGTGTTTCATATGTGTTACATACGTGTTTACCTGAGCACGTGTTACAGCTGGGAGCGCGCACCTCGCGACTGCACCGCAACTGACTGTATAGTAATGGCAGGTTTGTATTTTAAATACATTCACGAGCAAACCCCTTGAAAAAGCATTCGTGCTTCCCTCACAGCGGTGCAGCAGTCGCAGGTGTGAAACACGGCGCTCAGGCACGAGACACTGCAGAAGACGCAATATAAGCAGAACATCATGTGATGTAGTTGCAGAATAGATGATTGACAGTGTGATATGAGAACTTTGGCCTCACACATACAACCTTAGGGATAGTTTAGACTTTTTATCATTATTTACTCAACTGTTTTAAACCTGTGTTATTCTTTATTTTCGTTGGGTGCTCCTACATTTTTGCTGGTGCTTCTAACTCTTTGAAGTTAGGAGCACCAGTGCTACCAAGTTAAAAAGTTAATTTTGAGCCCTGATTAAATTAACTCACTTGTTCATGTCACTGTTGCATGATAACTACACTGTAAAAAACACAGAAAACTAATCTGATAACCTGAAAACTGTAAATAATGTTCAGGGAAAATCACAGATATACTTTATATAAACATTACAAGGTATTTTACTGTACTGTAATGTAAAAAGTATGAATAATAATATATTTGACAAAAATCTAAAACAGTGACAATCCGGTTATGTGTTTAAAGTTACTTAACTTTTGTTTGTCTTTAACGTCAACATCTCTGTTTGAAAAGTAAAACTGCATGAAACTGCAGCATACTTAATTTTATATGTGTTAAAGAGAGATTTGAGGTTTCATCACAAGCTCTTTTAAATACTTTTTATAGGTTAAATACTTGGGTATAAATGGTGACTAATAGTAATAATAGAAAAAAAATGAAAATGACCAAATATGAAGATACAAGGTTTCTGTTGGACAGCAACAATAATGAAACATACGGTTAAGAATTGTAAAATGTACATACAATGTAGAAAACTGTATTTGTATTGTAGTTGTTACGGTATTAACAAAAGCTTACTGTATTGTTTTTACAGAAGTTGGCAATAATGACAGCCAGTTTTACCATAAATACAACAGATATTTCATACAGTGTGGTATTATTACACTTTGTGTCTTAATCTTTTATGCTCACCTAAATGATTTGTCCAGCTCTACGATCATGCCGATGTAGTACTGACCTTCTGATCCTCTAGATATCTGTAAAACACCATCAGTTTAGTCCTTCTCAAATGTTTGTGAACAACATGTTTCATTTTCTGAATTTACCTGTTTCCATAAAAAGTTCCTCTCGCTTTGACCAGTAATGACAACAAGATCAGCGTGATTTTTCTTGCAGAAGACACGAGCTTCTTCCATAGACAGCAGGTCATTATTAATGAAATACTGACTGCTATTGAACTGGATCCAGCCGTCAGACGTCTTGTTATATTCTATTGTGAGATAAAAACAACGAAATGCTTGTATTCATCTGAGATCATGTGCTATATTATCTACTGTTCAACACACTGTTAAGAATGTGGCTTCAGGAACTAAGACATTAAGAGGTTATGCATTATATAATTCATAAATTAAAGATTAGATTGATTAAATGGAAACGTGAGGTATAACTGATAAACGTACACTACTGTTCAAAAGTTTAGGGAAACTTAAACGATAAATGATTTTTATTTCAACTGTTCAATTAACTGTCTGCTTGATTTTCTTGTTTTATTTCATGATGAATCAAAAATGCTCATAAAACAGTCTGCTACAGAGCTACAGATCTCAAATAGAGATGAATAGAAATGAATGTTAATGTATAACTCATGCTGGACTGACTCTTTACCCTGAATTACTGATGTCGGTGGTGATTTTGGAGTGATGCCTGTTGAAAGAAAAAATATCTAAATATGAATTTCATAGGTTTTAAAATGATAAATGACAATAGATTTGTTCAAAAAGATTGACTGAAGTTGAGAAACTTTTTGTAATTTAATTTAAAGACATTCAAAAATGTGCGTCTTACAGTAAGTACAGTACAGTACAGTAAGCATAATACTGTATATGCACATGTGTACCTATTGGAATCTGACAGATCCAGTCATTATAAGCTTCACAAGCTCGATCATTCCACCTGCGTCCATAAGAGCCGATTTCTGCACAGTGTTCCTGATTATTATAGTTGTTTGGTTCCCCGAAGCCCCAATTATCAAAATCAGACTAAAATACAAAAACAGAAGAATGTGATACAAAACACCTGAACAATTTAAAATTCTTTTAAAGTAACGCAAAGACAAATTATGTGTATTACGAGAAATCACTCACTGGAGTTTGATCGGTCCACACAAAACCAGAATTACTGTCCAGTGAAGTGAAGCCGATCCACGCCGGTCAGAGCTCAGATACCTGCAAACAAGTGCTCATTGTTTTAACTTTAGTCATGATGAGTTTAGATAAATGTATAATTATATAAGACAAATGTAACACTACACAATAATCATGTTAAAATGAGCACTTCACGGTAATGTATTTAATTCTTTATCTGAGTGGAAACTTGCTAAATCACCACCAACAGCTCGACAGAAATCACGAGCCTCAAACCAAGTCTTTTTCTCATCCTTCTGCTTTTGGTAGATCTAAGAAATACAAATGATCTTTTAACCCGTCATCAAGACAAAGACCATTACAATTTAATATGTGCTTCACACGAACCCGAATGCAGTTGCCCGGATCTTTTTAATCCAGTTCTCTGGGCATCTGAGAGGTTGTGTGGTTGGAGGCTCTTTGGTTGTCGTGATTCCTTCTGCTTTTTTTTTACAGATGTATTTCTGTTTAGTGTTACAGGTCAGTACATCCCATAATCCAGCTGAAGTTCCTGTTAACATTGCCACACAACCTTTGCGTCTATCTGGACATTAAATTGTGACAAAGACAGGAGAACAGAAATGAAATTCTTGTGGATTAGATCTTGACTGATATGCAAGAGCTGCATGAAACTCATCAACATACCTGGCATGCCGACATTAAAGTGTGTAAACTTGACTTTATCACCATTGATCCACTGGAAATGTTCAGTCTGCTGAGTATTAGACAGACCAATCCAGAAATATTTCTCAGGCCGAAGACCAACCAGACTGATGAGAAACGCATTCTCATACCTAACAGCAAAGATACAACATTACATTATTATCTCACTGTCAATTTCAAAATACTTTAAGGTTGTGGTATTACAGATAAATATCATGTACATCACCTGCTGGAAACATCAATCAGACTCGCTGCCGTCTGCTCACATGTCAGTTTGGCATCATCAAAGGTTTTGCTTTCCATGGCAACATTATAACAGTAATAGCCAAACCTAAACCAACCCTGTGAAGACATTCACACCATCATCATATGACACTTTAATACAATTTACATGTTACATAAGAGTGTGACGACACACACACAGAAAAAACTCACTATATCCATCAATAACTTTAGGAAGTGATCAATTTAGCAGTAAAAAATCATGTTACATTTTGCTTTTGTTTGTGATTTACTATTACTACTTTTCTTATTATTTTGCTTGTGATGATATGGACTTGATATGGACTTACAGCTGGACATCCAGGACTGATCATCTCTGAGGAACCTTCAGGTTTAATAGAAGCTTTCTTCTTACAGATGTAACCACGAGCTGTTTCACAAGCATCATCTGCCCACTTTCCCTCCTGAAACACACACAAGATCAATGTGAGAAATATGAAGAAAAACATAGTGAGAACAAATAATAAAAACAGAGATAAAATGCAGTAGCGGCTCCTGACCACAAATTTGGGAGGGGCAGTTTCTGGGTCGTAACTCACACAGACTCATATACACTTTGCTGACGCGGATTAATAATTTGTTCTTATTAATCCAAACTATACGTTCAAGTGATGGAAGAAGCAAAGAAAGGCGTAAAAAAAAAAGAAAAAATCTGCCAGATATGGCAACCTTTAATTAATTAAATTAAAGTGCTGCAGTTCCTTTTTTTTAGCACCACTGTTTCTTACATTGTGAAAAAGTGTGTGGCGTCCTGTTGAGCGTAAAAAGCGGGAGGGCAGAGACCCTCTGACCTGCTTATCAAACCTGAAGCAATGCGATGAAATGTTAACATCTCCACCTCACTTTATGACTTTAAACAGTCTAAAATGTTTTCAAAATAAGGATGAACATTTTTGAGTTAACAGTTAATTAGGACTGGTCCAGTTTATATAGAGTGGCTGAATATTTTGCCCATACAGACGAGCCGCAGCTGATAAAAGGACTGACCTTTCCTTTGATAAGAACACAATCCTCCATGCGATTGGTGATGTGTGAAGGTTCTCCAACTAACCATCTGGTGAAGGTGACATGTGATCTATCTGACCACTCAAACAGATTCTGAATCCGCTGATCATTAAGACCGATCCAGAGCTCATCACTGGACGCTACACAACACACACACACAACTTTAATACAATCAAATTACACACACAATAAATGTGTCTGCAACTAACAACTACTTTATTTATAATTATTATTTACCTATAATTATTGATTTATTGTGCATCTTTGCTTAAAACAATGTCTTACTACTACAGCAACACATCAACCACTGTTCTCATACATGTCTATTGAAAAAGTTGTCAGATTTGTCATTAGGTGCTTTTTGGGAAAAAAGTCTTTCTAAAATGATCTGAAAAGTCACTAAATCTCAGTTTGGTCTGTGGGTTAGGGCCACGTTCACAAATAAGACTTGGGAAAACCATGATTTTGTGCTGCATTCCAGACAACTGAGATGTGGGATATTTCCCACCTTAAACAGAAAATAATGTCTGGAATGGGTATTACTAAAGTATTAAATACGGTTAATGTTTTTCTCTTTCTATTCATTAATAACAATAATGTTTCTAATCTTATTAGATTAGACATTATTTCCAGGTTGGAGGTAGGAAATATCCTAAATTCAAGTTGTCTGGAACAGAGCATTATTATAATGAAAGTGTGGCAAGCCTGGTTTTTGGCAAACTGATTGTATTGCAATAGTTTTACTACAAATATCATGGTAAAATTATAATTATTACAGTAAAACCACGGTTAATCTTCCTGGTTAATGGGTTGAATTATATGTAGTCCTATAAATATCTGAATGTTATTAAACTACTACTATCTGTGTTTATACAGGTCGACAACATTTCAGTAGTTAACACAACATAGATTTGTGTGTTTGTGTTATTGAGTGACACGTACAGAATCCAGTCTGTGTTATGATGAAACTGTGCTCCTCTATATTGTGTATGCTGGCCAGATCTGATCCTTCCCTGTGACACGCTGCCAAAGCGTCGCTCCACATCTTCTTATTGCGCTGCAGATAATAACAGTGACCGGCGTACGGCACCCACGCCGCTGGACAGAAGTTAGGCTGATCCTTACCTGAAACACACAAACACACACACACAGATAAACACTAAACACTGACTGAATATCTGCTCTGTGTATGTTTGTGTGTTGTACCTGCTGAAGGTGTGATATCTGTTGAATTGCCCTTACGGCAGATGTAGCCCAACTTCTTACTGCAGGACACACTTTCCCACTTAGACGCTTTACCAGCGTTTAATGCGGCACAGTTCAGACCCGGCTCCAGAGACGGATGACCTGCGGTACAAAAGATTACAATCAAACAACCAAACGGTGTGTAAAGTTCTGAGTGTCTTTCACATGGGAATATAAGTTACCAGGAGCCCAGTTGAGATATCTGAATGGGTTTCCATTACTCCATTGCCAGCCGCTCTCAAAGTCAAGACTGTTCAGTCCAATCCACAGAGCAGAACCCAAGAGATTTGTCAAGCCTGAAATATAAAGTACATGATGGATTTCATTATTTTCCTGCTAATTATAATATGAAGATGTGAATGTACCTGATATATAAGACTGTTCATGGAGCTCTGATATACTGAGAAGATCTGCATCTTGCTGTTGGCAGCTGGTTCGAGCTTGATGCCACGTCAGTACTGACTGTGTGTTTCTCTGATACAAAACACCAGTTACTGGATCACTGTCCCACCCTGAGACGCCTGTTCAGTCAAACAACATTAAGCACAAAACAACATTTACATACACATTACAGTTATGTAAAAGCCAAGTGAATATCATGCTTCTTCAGTATTAAGATTTTATTCTTAATGGATGAAAATTATTTGCCAATCAATATGTCAGAAGTTTGTATTCAGTGATGAAACCCAAAGATCTTCAGGATGGCTGTGTTAGTGTTCCAGGAACACAGATATTCAAAGGAAACAGCTTTCTTGCTTAATATAGTGTGTTTGTGATAGGATGTTTGTGTCAGCAGGTCAGTGTTCAACAGGTCTGCTTGCATTTTATTACTCTTGTACAGTAACAGGAAGAGGAAAAATAAGGGGAAAAAGTGCTGCTGTTGCGGATTTAGATGTTTTCTCTCTCTCTCTCTCTCTCTCTCTCTCTCTCTCTCTCTCTCTCTCTCTCAGAGTAGCAGTTTTTATTTTTTAATAAAGTATTAACAAGTATTATTACCAACTGTTAACATAAATAAAAAAAATGAATTGTACTTTACAGATTTCTATGTTAATGATTTTATTGATATAAATGCATTTCATTTATACTACTGATTTGTGCTGTGCCGTGTGCTCTTACTTTTGGTCGGGCAGAATCCCCATTTCCTGTCCGTGTCATAATCCGTCTCAGTTGAACACCACAGATGACCGTCTGATCTGCCCTCCACGATACACTCAGAGTACCACTTATTATCAAACTTAAAGGGGAACTGACATGGTTTTCCAAATGAATTACCACCTAAAGTATAAATCTCTACACAAACACACAACAATTAGCAGAAAATCTTTTGTAATTTATCATTAATATTGTGGATGTTTGTTCATACCTTGATATCCATGAGAACACAGATTGTCTTTACTGCCATAAATCTGCCAGCGACTCCAAGATCCATTTCCACTAAACAGGACCACATCAGCCTCTCGATTGCCGTAGTTCATGTGTAAGGGTTGTCCCTTTAAACCAAACAGCGTCTCATTCTTACATTCCCAGGTCTGTAGTGGACTGAGTTCTTTACAGGGCAGAAGAATAATTTTCACCAAGTCTTTGATGTTTTGAGCTCCCAAGCAGAGTTTAAGAGAGACGCTGATAATTCTTGAAGATGAAACCCATCGGAAACGCTGAGCGTCTGAAGATGCATCACACGCTGCCGTCTGCACCGCATTGGCACTAACCACATTCACACATTTGTTGTGCTCTTCATTGTAGATGAGAAAAGAGCCGCTGTCTACAGAAGAACAAATCATTTATTATTATTTAAATATAATTATTTATATCTGTATGTATATTGTTAAATGAGTGCGTTACCTGTTTGACTGGACGGCTGTAATGAGACACACAAACAAATCAAAACAAACAGTGAAACATGAAACATCTTCATATCTGAACTTTCACTCGTGATCTGCACATGAAGGAATCCAGCGCGTGTTTGAAGACTCTCACACTTTTATACACTCTTGTCACACTTTACACTTTTCTATCCTGTCATGTGATCGTGAAGGGAGTGGGTTTAGGAACTGGTGGGGGGTATGGTTTACAAGCCTGTCCACCCACCTTGATGACAGCTCAATGCTATTATATGACCAGTGGAAGAGGAATATTAATATTCATTTAGAAAATAATCAATTATTGTCTTTAAAAGGTACTGTATTGATAACTGAAACATATGATGGTTTACACTGTAGTAATAAAAAATGACAATGTAAAATCATAAAATAAACAAACTGCTGGAGTATACAAGAATCTGCTGCTTTCTCTCAATAATGAGAATAAACAAGTAGAACAAATATTTACGTGATTCTTTCTTTCAACAGGGAAGAAAATGCTGATTTGGTGAGATTAGAGACACAATGGCAGTTCTGGAGAAGATGAAGCTCAGCAAGAAGGAAATGAGAGGCACAAGCATCAGAGGTCTGACATACTGTCATCTGGAAATCCTGTTTCCTCTCCAATCAAACAGAAAGAATTCAAAATTGTGCATAAACTGCTATTAAAACTACACACAGAAAGGAAAGAAAGATCACAAGTGAAAAAAACAACACGCCAAAGTTTGTTTTGTCAAAGTAACAAAATCAAACATAGACATCAAAGCATTTTAAATTCTTGATGAATGCGAGAGTGTAAAGAGTGTGTGTCTGTTATTAAAACTAAGTTACATGTTTTAATCTCAAAGTTAATTCCTATACCGTATAGATGTACAGTATAGGAATTATTAAATTGTTCATATGTTAGCAAACCTACACAAACTGTAATAGCTTAAAATGAAAACATTTCTTGTGTGTACAGCAGTGTTTTGAATTTTTGCAATAATGGTCTATGCGTTTTGCTTTGGTCTCATTTTTGGAACCTCACATTTGCCTTTTGAAGAACAGATCAACTTCAAAAACTGACTTAAGGGTCAAGGACTGTTCAGTTCATCCTGTGTGGAAATCCCTCAACTCACATCTGACAAGCAGAGAGACAGACAGAGATATACCAGAATGAATTTTACACAATGTCCAATGAAACAATATTAGCTGATATTTCAGATTGTGAACAGAAACAAATGTAGAAATGGAAACATCTATCTAATTTATGGCTATAATTAAATGAGAAATTCAATGAACACACTCACACGTTTACTTATCTACTGAATCTAAATGAGGACATTTCATAGACTTTGATTGGTTTATACACAGTTGGTTATTATTATTATAACCTGAACCTACACTTTAACCCTAATAGAAAACTTGCATTTTAACAATTTAGAAAAAACCTCACCTATTATATTTTATAATGTTTTTACAAATGGGCAATTTCAGAGTTATGAACGAGACATTTTCAGTCAAAACCTTGAAATATGAAGTCTCACATAATATTTATTACCAATATATTGAATCATCTGTTTATATTTTACCAAAGTCCTGTTGATGAAGTCCTGAAAAATATCAGTCTATACACGAGTTATACATTTAAAAAAAAGCAAATATTCATGTGTTATGAATGTGACAAAAAAGGCAACATACTTTGTAGGATTTCTGTGAAGTAAAACACACAAACCAGAAGCAATAATACCCAACAAATGAAGAAGAGATAACTCTTCTTCAATACATTCTTGTTCAGATCAGTTCTTGAATAAAGTAAACACCAGCGAATAAAATCAGTTTACATGACAAACAAAATCCCAACTGAAAACATGAATTTAGCTCAGAATTGATGATGAGGAAAGCAAATAAGCCAAAAGAGCAGCTCTCCTGAAAGAAGAAAAATCACTTTTAAAAAACTATAACTCACCAGATCTCATTTCTTCAGAAGTTTGTATTTACCTGTTGACAAAGGTTCTGTGTGGTTCTGATGTGTTCTGGACATTGAAGCGTTTGGAAGAGATCAGTTAATAATGTCTTCACATCAGTCAATAGCAAACATCTACTCAACAGAGCCGACAAACACCAAATCCAGCAAAAGATCAACATTACACAACCACAAACACACAAAGATCTGCAACAATCCTAGAGAGAAACACACAGTTATGGACAATGACTTAATGAGTAAACTAGTGCATAATCACTTAAAATTCTCAATAAAAACAAAGTTCAGTACGACATGCAAAACTTTATCAAAGTATAAAACTTAATCAAAAAACATTTCACTCAAAAACTTAAAAGAAGAAAGACTTTAATTCACATGAATATTATTACAAGATGCAGACCAGAAAACGTCCCCAGTGTTTTGTAAAACTTGTTTGCCTTTTCTGTTGAAAATCTCATGTTTCATGGCTAAATATAAGTGCATAATTCAGGAGAATATTTTAAAACAATATAATGTAAAAGTGCTAAAACGCTGCCATGGAAAGATACCCGACTAACCTGTCCATAATCTTTATTCACTGAGTGTTACAGATAGACAGTAAAAGAGAGACAATACATTTACCAATACAAAACAATCTGACACAACAACAACAGAGTTTCATAAGAACAGATACAAGAACAACTGATTTTCAATCCAGATACTTAACCTACTGATCTACTGACATATACTTTACCTGTTCGTGATGAAATGTTTGTGTGTGTTAAGCGTGCTCATTTTGTTCAATATTGGCAACGAGTCCTTTAGTATCAATAGTTGGAGGTGGTTGTGAGAGATCAGAGTTGTTATAGAGTCTGTTGTCAAACGTACACTGTCCAATCACAGATCTGGGAATTCTCTTAAAGAACAGAAACCCGACAAGACCTGCGACACACATGATGATCAACACGACCCCTACGGCGATACCAGCCGATCCGTGAGACGTCTCGTTTACCTGAAGCTCTGTAACATTAAACACATACTGAAATGTAGAAACAAACAAACACAAATCTTACAGGGAAATCTGGATGTAGTTCTACATACCTGAGACTGAAGGCTTCTCTGTTGCTGGTATAACTGGAAAACACAGTGAAGATTTTCATAAAAGGTGACATAACATCAACACACATCATTACTATTTGTGTTTGACGGACCTTTTGCAGTCTTGCAAATATAAGCTCTGCGATTAATGCAGTTGATGTTACTCCACATTGCAGTGTTGGACTGGACTTCAACACAGTCACCATTATTCCCGGGCATCTGCGCTTTCCAGTTTGTGTAATCCACAACCATATTATCAATCCACATCCATTCACCTGTGACACACAAACATCTGATGATGCGTTTCTTTCTCCCAGTGTTGTATTGCTTTAGATGAAGACGTGTTCTGACCCATATGACTGCGGTGCATTCCAATCCAGAATGAGTCGACTTCATCCTGTAGGATGTCCAGATTCTGACGGATAAACTGAGATTCTACTGGATCCTCAATACTCACTAAAGATGCACCTGAAATAACACAAACCTCACTGTTGATACTCACTGAATATCACTACAGTGCTTTAAAAACCAATCGCTCAGCTATACAATTAAAGTCGTGAGTGTTAAAGAATGTTACAGCAGAAAAGGAAGTATTCTAAATAACTGAAAGGAGTTTTCAAGAAGTTAATGTCTCACCCATTCTCAAACACTCAACTGTAGCATGAGCCCAGTTCTCTGGTATGGAGGTCATGAACGTATAACAGTTTCCTTTAAACGGGATCCAACTTTTACGTTTTTTTGATTCGGGGCAGTTGCCCGGCAGCTGAGGGGGTTCTGTGGGGGCAATAACTGTGGGGCGGTTAGTACATCTCTGTCTCTTTAACCAGAGAGATCAACTACAACAAATATAGAAGACAATGAGCTTCAATGAAAAGAATCACATTTAACTTCACCACTCATAATCTTCAGGAGAGATTCACCAATCAAAGATGTAAATGATCACATGATGATAAGAATGTGATACCTGTGGATCGTTTGCAGAGGGAATAATACGTGTTGTTGCACGCTGCAGTTTTCCAGTCGCCATCCGTGTCGATATAAACACAAGCTAAATTATTTTTGGGTTCTCCTGCAGCCCATTTACTGTAGCCTAGAAGCCAGTTATCCACCCAGTGATACCGTCCACCCGTCTGCAGCAAACGCATCACATTTCACAGCAGTACAACACTCATAGTTTTAACTCATAATTTCATAATTAAATTCATGTCAAATGGAAGATTAAATGACAATATGTAGTATTTTGCAATGATTTGCAGTATGTTTTGGGCACATGGTGAGTAGTATATTGATATGAGTTTTTGTACCAGGTTGCTGTTGAGGCCGATCCACAGAGGTTCTCTGAGTTTGTCGACTCTGAGGCTGCTGTACGCCTGACTGATGGAGTCCAGCACACTAGCGAGATCAGCATCATCAGCTTTACACTGTCTTCTGGCTTCATCCCAGCTCATCTTCTCCAGCTGCAGCTTATAGGAATCATTTCCCAGACTGAAGAATTTCTGTGGTACTGCTGTGCTCACGGGAACAGACAACTGAGAGTCTACAACACATACACACATAGAAAAGAGACTGTTAATAAACAATCATCAGTGAACTGGGAGTGATGACAACACATTTATGATGAAATGTGATTGTATTGACCTGTGTTCCTCTTGCAGATGAAACCTCTCTGGTCTTCACACACTTCAACTTTCCACATACCCGTCAACTTCTCTGGGTGTTTAACCATGACGACACAGTCCTGCTCCTGAATGAAAAGAGTTGAGATGAATGCATAAGATGCGTTATTAATTCGACAACATCGGCACTTGTTTATTGCTGACACACAATGACAGTAACAGTTAAAGAAATGCTCAAAAATCAAGCATGAAGCAAGGAAATGTGAAGCTCAATATAGACATTTTATTTATGAAATATTAAAGAAGTGTAGTTATAGCCACTAACACCATAACAAAGATTGCAGAAGAATCTGTTTAAAGATACGGAAACATTTATCCATCATTTATAACCCATGACCTTTATTCAATAGTTTGTAATATCAGAATTTCATGATAACTTTTACTCAATGTGATCTCAATGACACAATAACACTAACATGTCCACCGGATTTATCTAAAAATAACTGCATGGACAGCAAACCTACCTGAAATTTAACTGCGAAACCAAACCGATGAGCAAAAATAATATCATGCAAATCCTGAAACAGAGAACACCTGCAAGGATGAGTAACAGGTAAACTGGTAAAAAAATCAAGTGCATCAAGTTGATAAAATAAGCACACTAAAAACTAAAATCAGAACCTCAGAAGAAGTAAACTCTACACAAACACAACGTTAAATTGTCAGAAGAAAAAAAATCTAAAACCTTGACTAATGATTGTTGTGCGTTATTCAGTGCACTTGTTAATCACATCACACACACTTGCCTCATACTGAGAGATGATTCTTGACTCTGGCATTGACATGGGTTGACCTTTCATCCAGTTTGTGTATCCGACTCCTTTACCATCAGTCCACGAAAAGGTTCTCTCCGAGCTGATGTCATTCAAGCCGATCCACACTTCATCAGGAGAACTGAGCATTAGAGTCGTAAGAAACGCTAAAGGAAAAATACAGTGAAAATTAATTCAACAACTTCATTCAAAAAAATGCACAAATGTTAACTGGTCTCACTAGAGAATAAATGTTAGTAATCAGACAGCACATGTACAAACACAATGATATCAGCAGGTGCATTTCTTAAAAATAAATTTAGGTCACATGTGAAGAACAGATAACAGTATCGGTGTAATACTCGCCTTGCTCTGCGTGACTCCTAACGGACACCAGATTACCTCCATGTGAAATGCAGTGATCTCGAGCTTTATGCCACGACATCACATTATCAAAAATCTTGTAACACTATTTGGAAACACAAATGCTCAAATTTAAAGTGTGAAGATTTTCTAACAAAAGAAAAGTGTCTTTAAAGTGTTTAATGTGATTGTGAGCAGATGATGTTTTTGGATTGTAATGTTTCTCACTTTTCCCCGGAACAGGGTCCATTCAGGAGCGCAGCCGCCCGGAGCTACGGTGGATGGAAACATGGTGGTGTTGACAAAATCAGAACTTCTTTTACAGATGGAGGGTAACGCCACGCCACAGTTGATATCATTCCAGAATCCTACAAATACACAGACGTGTTATTTTACTTTCATTGACACACTGATATCATATAGGAGGAGATGTAATGAGAAGATCTTACCCATGCTCTTGTAAATGGTCACACAGTTCTCATCATTATTGGCAAAATTTGGTTCATTATTATCCCACGCCGTGTATACAACAGATGAACCGTCCACCCAACTACAAACACACAAAAAAACCCACAAATGTAGTTTTATTAAATTAACTCACTTGTTAATGTCACTGTTGCATGATAACTAACCACAGAAAACTAATTTGATAACCTGCAAACTGTAAATAATGTTCAGGGAAAATCACAAATATGTGACACAGTCTGTGAAAACCAGACTAAAGTCTAAAAATCTAATTCTGAGATAACGAGCATCAAAGTTTGACTGCACCTATTAATTTTACTATAATTTCAATCTTTGACATGACATTACTCACAATATTCAAGATATTAAAGGTAAATTCTCACAGAATATTCTTCATATTACGTAGAATAATTTTATGTAGAAAACAGAAAAATCACAAGACTGGGTCACATATACTTTATATAAACATTACAAGGTATTTATGGTACTGTAATGTAAAAAGTATGAATAATAATATATTTGACAAAAATCTAAAACGGTGACAATCTGTATATTATTCAAATGCTATATGTACTTTTGGGGTTCAGTTGGGGGTAAATGGTGACTAATAGTAATAATATAAAAAAAGTGGACAAAATTAAAATGACCAAATATGAAGAAACATGGTTTCTGTTGGAAAAATGTACATGCAATGTAGAAAACTGTATTTGTATTGTAGTTGTTACGGTATTAACAAAAGCTTACTGTATTGTTTTTACAGAAGTTGGCAATAACGACAGCCAGTTTTACCATAAATACAACAGATATTTCATACAGTGTGGTATTATTACACTTTGTGTCTTAATCTTTTATACTCACCTAAATGATTTGTCCAGCTCTACGATCATGCCGATGTAGTACTGACCTTCTGATCCTCTAGATATCTGTAAAACACCATCAGTTTAGTCCTTCTCAAATGTTTGTGAACAACATGTTTCATTTTCTGAATTTACCTGTTTCCATAAAAACTTCCTCTCGCTTTGACCAGTAATGACAACAAGATCAGCGTGATTTTTCTTGCAGAAGACACGAGCTTCTTCCATAGACAGCAGGTCATTATTAATGAAATACTGACTGCTATTGAACTGGATCCAGCCGTCAGACGTCTTGTTATATTCTATTGTGAGATAAAACAACGAAATGCTTGTATTCATCTGAGATCATGTGCTATATTATCTACTGTTCAACACACTGTTAAGAATGTGGCTTCAGGAACTAAGACATTAAGAGGTTATGCATTATATAATTCATAAATTAAAGATTAGATTGATTAAATGGAAACGTGAGGTATAACTGATAAACGTGACACTACTGTTCAAAAGTTTAGGAAACTTAAGCGATAAATGATTTTTATTTCAACTGTTCAATTAACTGTCTGCTTGATTTTCTTGTTTTATTTCATGATGAATCAAAAATGCTCATAAAACAGTCTGCTACAGAGCTACAGATCTCAAATAGAGATGAATAGAAATGAATGTTAATGTATAACTCATGCTGGACTGACTCTTTACCCTGAATTACTGATGTCGGTGGTGATTTTGGAGTGATGCCTGTTGAAAGAAAAATATCTAAATATGAATTTCATAGGTTTTAAAATGATAAATGACAATAGATTTGTTCAAAAAGATTGACTGAAGTTGAGAAACTTTTTGTAATTTAATTTAAAGACATTCAAAAATGTGCGTCTTACAGTAAGTACAGTACAGTACAGTAAGCATAATACTGTATATGCACATGTGTACCTATTGGAATCTGACAGATCCAGTCATTATAAGCTTCACAAGCTCGATCATTCCACCTGCGTCCATAAGAGCCGATTTCTGCACAGTGTTCCTGATTATTATAGTTGTTTGGTTCCCCGAAGCCCCAATTATCAAAATCAGACTAAAATACAAAAACAGAAGAATGTGATACAAAACACCTGAACAATTTAAAATTCTTTTAAAGTAACGCAAAGACAAATTATGTGTATTACGAGAAATCACTCACTGGAGTTTGATCGGTCCACACAAAACCAGAATTACTGTCCAGTGAAGTGAAGCCGATCCACGCCGGGTCAGAGCTCGTATACCTGCAAACAGGTGCTCATTGTTTTAACTTTAGTCATGATGAGTTTAGATAAATGTATAATTATATAAGACAAATGTAACACTACACAATAATCATGTTAAAATGAGCACTTACGGTAATGTATTTAATTCTTTATCTGAGTGGAAACTTGCTAAATCACCACCAACAGCTCGACAGAAATCACGAGCCTCAAACCAAGTCTTTTTCTCATCCTTCTGCTTCTGGTAGATCTAAGAAATACAAATGATCTTTTAACCCGTCATCAAGACAAAGACCATTACAATTTAATATGTGCTTCACACGAACCCGAATGCAGTTGCCCGGATCTTTTTTAATCCAGTTCTCTGGGCATCTGAGAGGTTGTGTGGTTGGAGGCTCTTTGGTTGTCGTGATTCCTTCTGCTTTTTTTTTACAGATGTATTTCTGTTTAGTGTTACATGTCAGTACATCCCATAATCCAGCTGAAGTTCCTGTTAACATTGCCACACAACCTTTGCGTCTATCTGGACATTAAATTGTGACAAAGACAGGAGAACAGAAATGAAATTCTTGTGGATTAGATCTTGACTGATATGCAAGAGCTGCATGAAACTCATCAACATACCTGGCATGCCGACATTAAAGTGTGTAAACTTGACTTTATCACCATTGATCCACTGGAAATGTTCAGTCTGCTGAGTATTAGACAGACCAATCCAGAAATATTTCTCAGGCCGAAGACCAACCAGACTGATGAGAAACGCATTCTCATACCTAACAGCAAAGATACAACATTACATTATTATCTCACTGTCAATTTCAAAATACTAAATACTTTAAGGTTGTGGTATTACAGATAAATATCATGTACATCACCTGCTGGAAACATCAATCAGACTCGCTGCCGTCTGCTCACATGTCAGTTTGGCATCATCAAAGGTTTTGCTTTCCATGGCAACATTATAACAGTAATAGCCAAACCTAAACCAACCCTGTGAAGACATTCACACCATCATCATATGACACTTTATTTCAATTTACATGTTACATAAGAGTGTGACGACACACACACACAGAAAAAACTCACTATATCCATCAATAACTTTAGGAAGTGATCAATTTAGCAGTAAAAAATCATGTTACATTTTGCTTTTGTTTGTGATTTACTATTACTACTTTTCTTATTATTTTGCTTGTGATGATATGGACTTGATATGGACTTACAGCTGGACATCCAGGACTGATCATCTCTGAGGAACCTTCAGGTTTAATAGAAGCTTTCTTCTTACAGATGTAACCACGAGCTGTTTCACAAGCATCATCTGCCCACTTTCCCTCCTGAAACACACACAAGATCAATGTGAGAAATATGAAGAAAAACATAGTGAGAACAAATAATAAAAATAGAGATAAAATGCAGTAGCGGCTCCTGACCAAAAATTTGGGAGGGGCAGTTTCTGGGTCGTAACTCACACAGACTCATATACACTTTGCTGACGCGGATTAATATATATATATTTTTTTCGAGGTATTTGTTCTTATTAATACAAATATATACATCTCACAACAGTAATAGAAGAAATAAAGAAAGGGTAAAAAAAAATGCCAGGGATAAAAAAAGCTACAACAACCTTTAATTAATTAAATTAAAGTGACACAGTGCTTCGTAAGTCTTTTTAGCTTTTCTGTTTCTAATATTTTGCAAAGTAGTACCATATTGACGCGGATTAATAATATTGTCCGGAACTACGTTCAAGTGACGTAAAAGCAAGTGGGGCGGGTCTCAAATCTGCCCATATGGCTCTTAATTAGAGCGCGCTGCAGTTCCTTTTTTCACCACAAATTTACATTGTGAAAATGTGTGGCGCTGTTGAGCTCGGGAGGGCAGAGAGACCCTCTGACCCGCTTATCAAACCTGAAGCAATGCGATGAAATGTTAACATCTCCACCTCACTTTATGACTTTTAACAGTCTAAAATGTTTTCTGAATAAGGATGAACATTTTTGAGTTAACAGTTAATTAGGACTGGTCCAGTTTATATAGAGTGGCTGAATATTTTGCCCATACAGACGAGCCGCAGCTGATAAAAGGACTGACCTTTCCTTTGATAAGAACACAATCCTCCATGCGATTGGTGATGTGTGAAGGTTCTCCAACTAACCATCTGGTGAAGGTGACATGTGATCTATCTGACCACTCAAACAGATTCTGAATCCGCTGATCATTAAGACCGATCCAGAGCTCATCACTGGACGCTACACAACACACACACACACACAACTTTAATACAACTCATATCAAATTATACAGTAAACAACTACTATTGATCATTCATTCGCATCAAAGAAAATAAAGAGTTTCCAGTTATTACACCAACTGACCCGCTTGTCGAGGCGGATCCCGGAAGCTCAAGCTTTACGAGCGGCGTCGCGCACATTCAGTTCAAGTATTCTACAACCATATAAATCACTCCACCTCACTCATATATGTGGATATTGTTTGATTTTATGCACATTGTAAAGCAGTCTGTCATTTTCTATGACGTTTAATCATGAACATTTCACTCGAAGGAACTTCAGCTCGTTTCACTGCGTCAAAGTCGCCAAATCTTGCAAAAGTGACAGATTCAGATTCACATTTACTTCCCGTGTTAGTTCACACTTCCTGTTTCTGTTGTAAAACAACGAAACGAGTCTTAAATTGTGATCAAACGCGCTCCTCAACTTCCAGTCACTTCCGTTTCCCGCGCAGCGCTGACTGGAGCGGATATGTGCGTAACTGCGCATGCGCCAGAAAAGTGCGCTGGCACTGGACATAACTGACCACACAAATCGCTAAATTTGATGATAAATGCGTTTTTAAAGGTTTCTTTACAAATCCTTATTATAATTAATCATGGTCTAACTATAGAAACAAATTGGGTTTTTTTGCTTTTGTACTGAAACCATTGTATCTATATTATGTATGTGTTTCATTAATCATGTATGTGATTTTACTATTTAAAAAATAAGATAATTTGAAACATTAACCATGATATTTGTAATATAATACATTTTTGATTTATTTTAATAAATTAATGGTTAATGATCAAAATTATATCAACAGTAGCTCATTTGTTGAAAGGGGGCGTGTCGTTTGTGACGTTTGCTGTATGTGGGTCAGCCACTTTCATGAGAAAGGAGCGGAGCAATTATGATTAGACTGATAAATGTCAGATTGTTATTGTCTCTTCTGTAGCTTGACAACATTTCAGTAGTTAACACAACATAGATTTGTGTGTTTGTGTTATTGAGTGACACATACAGAAAAAACTTTCTTTCCTCTACAGGTATTTATCTAACACTGCAAACCATTGTAAACTTAGTAGAAGCACTTATTAGTACTATTGTTGCCTCTTTTGATTTGTCGCTTCATTGTCTCCTAATATTTGTAAGTCGCTCAGCAATGCATAAATGTAATGTAAATGTAAACGTACAGAATCCAGTCTGTGTTATGATGAAACTGTGCTCCTCTATATTGTGTATGCTGGCCAGATCTGATCCTTCCCTGTGACACGCTGCCAAAGCGTCGCTCCACATCTTCTTATTGCGCTGCAGATAATAACAGTGACCGTGCGACGGCACCCACGCTGGACAGAAGTTAGGCTGATCCTTACCTGAAACACACAAACACACACACACAGATAAACACTAAACACTGACTGAATATCTGCTCTGTGTATGTTTGTGTGTTGTACCTGCTGAAGGTGTGATATCTGTTGAATTGCCCTTGCGGCAGATGTAGCCCAACTTCTTACTGCAGGACACACTTTCCCACTTAGACGCTTTATCAGCGTTTAATGCGGCACAGTTCAGACCCGGCTCCAGAGACGGATGACCTGCGGTACAAAAGATTACAATCAAACAACCAAACGGTGTGTAAAGTTCTGTGTGTCTTTCACATGGGAATATAAGTTACCAGGAGCCCAGTTGAGATATCTGAATGGGTTTCCATTACTCCATTGCCAGCCGCTCTCAAAGTCAAGACTGTTCAGTCCAATCCACAGAGCAGAACCCAAGAGATTTGTCAAGCCTGAAATATAAAGTACATGATGGATTTCATTATTTTCCTGCTAATTATAATATGAAGATGTGAATGTACCTGATATATAAGACTGTTCATGGAGCTCTGATATACTGAGAAGATCTGCATCTTGCTGTTGGCAGCTGGTTCGAGCTTGATGCCACGTCAGTACTGACTGTGTGTTTCTCTGATACAAAACACCAGTTACTGGATCACTGTCCCACCCTGAGACGCCTGTTCAGTCAAACAACATTTACATACACACGATCACATACAAATCAACTGAATATAATCAGTTCTAACAACTTTACTTTAGTTTTGCTCTTACTTTTGGTCGGGCAGAATCCCCATTTCCTGTCCGTGTCATAATCCGTCTCAGTTGAACACCACAGATGACCGTCTGATCTGCCCTCCACGATACACTCAGAGTACCACTTATTATCAAACTTAAAGGGGAACTGACATGGTTTTCCAAATGAATTACCACCTAAAGTATAAATCTCTACACAAACACACAACAATTAGAGAAAAATCACAGAAATATTGATGCAGCGAATCATCTGATGTATCTACATCTGTATTTAAAATTATTTTATTTCTTTATTCATTCTTTATTCAATTTCTTTATACAATTGTGTGAGGTTACCACTTGATGTTAAATTTAAAAACAGCTAAAGCAAAATCAAATCTGAACTAAAAATCAAATAAAAACTGATGAATGATTTTAAGCATCAATCAAGCATTGATCAGGAGAAACAATCATTCAGTGAATGTCTAAATGTTTGACTGGTTGTGTGAATTTAACAATCTGTTTAAAGAACTTAATAACTATTGTCATCTACTTCAGTTTAGGTTTTTTCATAACTAATTCCAGTATACTATAAGCCTCCTTGCATATGATACAATATTTACATTTACATTTACATTTAGTATATATAATTTAGTATATATAATATAATTACAATTTCAAATTATTTTATAATGACATCTCTTAATATTGTGGATGTTTGTTCATACCTTGATATCCATGAGAACACAGATTGTCTTTACTGCCATAAATCTGCCAGCGACTCCAGGATCCATTTCCATGATACAGCATAATATTTGGCTCCCTTCGATTGCCGTAGTTCATGTGTAAGGGTTGTCCCTTTAAACCAAACAGCGTCTCATTCTTACATTCCCAGGTCTGTAGTGGACTGAGTTCTTTACAGGGCAGAAGAATAATTTTCACCCAGTTTTTGATGTTTTGAGCTCCCAAGCAGAGTTTAAGAGAGACGCTGATAATTCTTGAAGATGAAACCCATCGGAAACGCTGAGCGTCTGAAGATGCATCACACGCTGCCGTCTGCACCGCATTGGCACTAACCACATTCACACATTTGTTGTGATCTTCATTGTAGATGAGAAAAGAGCCGCTGTCTACAGAAGAACAAATCATTTATTATTATTTAAATATAAATATTTATATCTGTATGTATATTGTTAAATGAGTGCGTTACCTGTTTGACTGGACGGCTGTAATGAGACACACAAACAAATCAAAACAAACAGTGAAACATGAAACATCTTCATATCTGAACTTTCACTCGTGATCTGCACATGAAGGAATCCAGCGCGTGTTTGAAGACTCTCACACTTTTATACACTCTTGTCACACTTTACACTTTTCTATCCTGTCATGTGATTGTTGGGGTGGTAAATACTGAAGATATAAATGCAGATGGGAAAGGATGAAACCCATCAATTATATGTTAAGCATCACATTCTGCTGAGATTGACTTCCTGTCTGTTTGAGGTCTAAGCGTTCTCAGTGCTGTACAGGTCCATCTATTGTTGATTCTGAAACGACATTGCTGTCTTAACCTAAACCCTCGTCGTGACCTATACCCTAACCAGAACATCATTATTTATTCATCCTCATGTCAAACCTGTATGACTTTCTTTCTTCTGCAAAACACAAAAGAAGATTTTCTGAAGAATGTTGATAACATTGACCCTCATCGACTTCCACCATATGAAGAGAGACATTTCTCAAAATATCTTCTTTTGTGTTCCATTCAAATAGAGCTAAAAGTAAATAAAGATGAGATGAGAAGATAAAATATTTATGGGATTCTTTTTTTCAACAGGTGAGAAAATGCTGATTTGGTGAGATTAGAGACACAATGGCAGTTCTGGAGAAGATGAAGCTCAGCAAGAAGGAAATGAGAGGCACAAGCATCAGAGGTCTGACATACTGTCATCTGGAAATCCTGTTTCCTCTCCAATCAAACAGAAAGAATTCAATCTTAAAATGCCATGTACATGAATGAAGGATAGGTGGAAAGATGATTGTATATTTATTTGACTTTGTCACAGAGATAGAAGAACATTGTCAAATATCTGTGCTACAAATCAAACAAACCAGTAAGAAAATAAATCACACTTCTGAGTTATAAAACATGTGTTGGGTGTAAATGACATTCATTACATTCAGAGAAGAACATGCCAGAAAGTAACATTCACTCAATTAAACCTGTCAAAGTGCATAAATACAGATTACAGATTCTACAGTTTCTACTTTCTACATATTTCACTGATAAAGGCCTTTGATATGTCTTTCATGCTGTCGTCACACTAGACTTTTTTTTCCATTGACCTCTATGCATACACATGTGAAAGAGAGATAACGAAACCCAAGCTCCTGCAAAACAATTGCATCTCAGTAAATTAAAGTAAGTAAAGTACTCAAAGTAAAGTAAATAAATGTCTAAAAGAAATGATGCATGCCAAAGCATCTGATACCTTGAGACTTGAGAATGCTAGTGTGGACTTTCTTTAGGAGCATCTTTAATTAAATGAAAGCGGTGTCCGTGTGGCCTAATTGTTTCCATCAGAACATTCTTTCTGTTTTAAACACTTTGAGTTTTGTCATGAAGTTAAAGTAGATGTAGGCCAGACAGACCAGCAGATTCTTCATCACATACAGCAGTGGAGTAACAAAACCAAACATAGAAATCAAAGCCGTTCTCAAGACGAGAAACGGGAGATCCTGAAGAACCACACCCAGAGATGACAGGAGGGGACTGTGAGGTGTCACGACCAATCGCATTGAGGACAAGAAGCAAAAGAGGTAAACCGGTAAAGCCCAGCCAGAAAAATATACAGGGGTGTGACTCGTTACCCGAACCATCTCTACCGTATCCAACCAGAACAAAAAGCTGTCGGCGAAAACTTCGGCACGGGCGTCGCTGGCCAGCAGGAATCTGAGCGGTCCAGAGTATGGAGGAGCGTTTGTAAAGTTTTGAAAGGGTACGCTGGATTGCGGACAAACTCCTGGAATGCCAAATGGCTGCCTTTGGTTGCCCGGTAGTCTTGGAATTGCACCGTTGCCGGGCAACCCCAGAACTGATGTGTTGCCATGGAGCCCTGCAGCTGCTGCGTGGCCGGCCGGTCCTGAACCCACTCCGTTATTGGGTAACGATGTGCCCGGTGCGTTGCCCGTGTGACCCGTCCCGTTGCCCGATAAGCCTCGCACAATCCCGTTCGCCGTCTGCACTGTATGATCTGCACCAGCTGCAGGTGACGGGCCGGTCGCAGGCGTGATGACAGAAGTAACTCTTCCAACATGAGTCATCAACGTAGAAGGAATGTCTGGATCACGAGCCAGTTCATTAGCTGAACACACACATACATAAACAGAGTAAGATGAAACTTGTGCATGATCACTGTTACAGCTCTAACATGTTTTCTCATTTTAAAACATTTGCTCATGTTATCATTTCTAACAAGTTTTGTTCTTAATGCACTTTGTTTAATATGTGGATTTTGTTGTGCAGTTTGTGTTGGTGCTTGTTGTACCTTGACCAGTAAGTCTGCAATGACGAATTCTTTCCACTATATCAATGCAAATCAGAGAGAAAAGAACGAGTGACACCGGCAATTCAGAAAATGTGTCCAACCTCAAATCATTTCTAATCTGCACCTAAAGAGAGAGAGACAGAGAGACAGAGAGAGAGAGAGAGAGAGAGAGAGAGAGAGAGGGAGAGAGAGAGAGAGAGAGAGAGAGAGAGAGAGAGAGAGAGAGAGAGAGAGAGAGAGAGACAGAGAGAGAGAGAGAGAGAGAGAGAGAGAGAGAGAGAGAGAGAGAGAGAGAGAGAGAGAGAGAGAGAGAGAGACAGAGAGAGAGAGAGAGAGAGAGAGAGAGAGAGAGAGAGAGAGAGAGAGAGAGAGAGAGAGAGAGAGAGTCAGGATGTGGAATAGATTTTGACTCCAGCACCTCAGATTGTTCTGTTAACCAAAACAGGAAGAGCAAACTCTTATCAGTTCATTAGATCAAACACTGGTCAGCTTTTTTCACTGTTTATTGCTCTTTTATTGCTCAGGAGACTCAATAGAATTCTCATCTGTGTTTATTTAAGTAGCAACTTTCACATTCTCATAAAATTACTTCTAGGTGAAAAATATAATAATTTTATATAATATGAAAATAGACACAAATGAGATATTTAGCATATAACTATAAAGTTACCACATTGATTTTAGTTTCTTGGCAAATCTGAGCACAGTTTGGGGTTTTATTTGACAATATGTAGAAATTGAAATGGTAGAAGAGATTCATGGGTTACTCTACGTTTTGTCTAACAACACCCTTCATCCGTAACTTATTTATGATAAAACAGCCTCCAGTACATCACTGCTTACATAGAAAGGTCTGTCGAGTATAAAAATGTTTTAGTTGAGAAAAATATATACAGTAAAATCAAATCTGTTAAGTTCACATTACAGGAAAAACAGAAAAATGTAAATCATTTTACAAACATGAATTTACCTCAGAACTGGCGATGAGAAAAGCAAAACAGGGCAGCGTTGAGAGAAGAACATAAGCCAAAGCGACAGGTCTCCTGAAAGAAGAAAAACCACTTATGCCATTAAATAAAAGGTGTAAAAAAAAAGATGTTTACTCAAGTGTGCTATTAGTATACTTCTTTAAAACTTAAAAACAAGAAAATAGACTTTTAGCCTTTTCAGTATTTCTCAATAAAACAGTTTTGTGTACTGAAAGTTTCCTACTGTTACTTAAAAGTACACTTTTGAAAACTAAAGAGTATATATATTCCAAAGTAGTACACTTAAGTGTATCAGTACTTACAGGACTACATAAAATATACTTCAAATATACTTGATTTTGTCTTAACTTGAGGTATAGCCTACTTCTTTTTTGTAAGTGATGAAAACACTTGACGTTCCCTTGTACTCAAGTATGGTAAATAAAATGATTAAGCATTGATTAAGAAATGATTTATTTAGCCAAATAACTAAATACATTTCAATAAAATTCAGTGGGTGTCATCGATCTCTCTCTCTCTCACCACTTCTTGCGAGCAACCAGTGCTTTCTTCTTCATAAAGACCATGTACTTCATAGGCAACCAGATGAGCATGGCCATTGATGTCACATAGGCCAAGGACGAAGCCACAATCAGCCAATAAGCTGTTGTTGAAATCCCTCCGGAGGCCTGCGATTGGCTCTTGGCTCGGGCGACGATGACGGCAAAACGCTGCATTATGATAAAAAGTGGCACGCAAAAGCCTGCAAACTGCAGAAGCTCACAGACGGCAAACTTAATCTTGCTCCCTGAGCCCATGATGAGAAAGAGACGAGAAATTGACTGTCCGTGTGCAGTTTATTGTGCTGGAGTGCTGGCATGTTCCATTCACGGCCATCAGCTTCACTGCTGACTCTGCACACACTATTGTGTGTCACATCAGTCCACACACAACAAACACACACACACACACATTAATACACACACACTGCATTCTTATCTGTATATATAACACATCTGACAGCCGATCAGATTAAAGCATTCAACATAAACTTTGACACAAACACACAATTAAGCAAAACTTTTTAATTTTGTTACATTATAAATGATACAAAATAGATTTTAAATGATAGACAGAACATGAAGCTGATGGTTTTGTGTACTTTACCCAGCAGTACAGTGACGATGTCTCCATCTTGTGGTCATTGTTAAACAGTGTGATCATAATAATACACAAATCAAAACAAAACAACCTCATTTCTGTTCCTCTCTGTGTTCAGGTTGTGAATATTATGTGTTTTGTGTGCATGTGTGTGAATAAATCAAACGCAGGTGGCCTGAAGCAGACATGCTGTGATGGTTTTGTGTACATGCATGTTGTATGTTTGTATTTGTTACACTTACAGTAGGCTACGTACGTGTGCATGTGTAACAGGATCAGGACGGGGGGGGGTCTGTCCTATATTTGGTGGTGTCTTCGGTTCACACGGATTTCTTTGGGTTGTGGGAGGGGAACTAATTTTAGAATCTGCTGTGAATCACTTTTTTAGTTTCAGCCTTCACCCGTCAGCCGTCTGCTGAACTCCTGCACGACTGAATGACGTCTCCTTCAACATCACAAACAGACATGACGTGTGCAGGAAAATCACTGCTGATACTGACATTGTTCTGTAATTATATGTATTAAAGTTGCAGATATACTATAAATAAATAGCTTATTTAGATTATTATGTTTATTTAATCAAACTTTATATTAAACATGTTTCATCATATTAGCTACAGTTAAAGCTGCTCAGCTGTTTCATAAAATCAATGAGTCGATGAGTTAAGAGGTTTACTTGTGTTGGCCTTTTAGTCATGGTAAAATCATTATCATTATATAATTTTACTTAATTTATGAAATTAAATGAATTACATGCATTAATTTGGCTTTTTTATGCTATGTTTAATGCATATGAAAATAATATTTAGAAATAATGTTAGATGGCAGTGATGTCATATACTGTATTTTTAACCACATAAAAAGTCATGACATGACATCATATCATGTGATCACAGTGTCTTTGTCAAATAAATATGCCATGTGAATCAAACATTACTGCATGTCAATAGAAAAAAACTAATTATGACACCATTTTCAGAATTGTGCATTGTAAATACTGTGCAAAATAAATGAACATCATCATTATACATTATCATTTACATTTATACACTTTAACTTTTAACAAAATTTTAACTAAATTGAAGATTAAATCAGAGTCAAAGTTGAAGCCTGACAAACTTAATTTCATTCATTGCAACAAAGTAAAAGATGTGTCATTCCTGGTAATGCAAACCTTACCTTTAATCTTTAAATATTTGCCTCAAACAAGAAGGAATATTTTAGAGTAAAGCATTACAAATACTTGCTGTTGTTTGTGCTGTTGTTTCCATCAGAAATTATGTCACTTCCTGGGAGATGACGTCACTGAGGAAGTGGCTTTTAAAGGGATATTACAAAAGATTAACAGAATATGTGAAACGTTTTAAATGTTAAGATGGTTGAAAAGGTTCATTTTCAACATTTTATTTTACAATATTTAATAGTGAATAAATAATATTGAGATTTAATATTGGAGTATTTTGACCAGAGAAAATTAAAAACTAATAAATCTAAAACTAAACTGTGATATTGTGAAAACCGAACAAAATGTCAATTTAAAGGTACTTTATTGGCATGATTGTGTATACAATCTTGCCAAAACATTATACACCATACAAGAAAACAAATAACATGATAACAACAAACAATATGTTGAAATTAAAATAAGGTGCTAGTTCATCAATAACATACAAAATATGATAAAATAATAAAATGTATAAATTTAAAAAACTGACTCAAAAGTTTGGAAATACTTACTCACTGTTGTTTTGTTGATTTTTTTCCCACATTTTAGAATAGTATTAAACTCATCAAAATCATGAAATTGAATGAATGATGTTGTGACTAAAAGCATCTAAAATAAATGAACACTGTGTTATATTTGATCATCTTTAAAAGTAGTCACACTTTATCTAGAATGTGTAAATACTCTTGACATTTTATCATCCAACTCAAACTGAGAAGATTTTTAAACAACACTGAAGAAATGTATTATCTATACTGGACTCTTATTTTTTAATATCTGTTTATTGAACTTTTACAATAATAACAGGATGCAAATACAGAAGAATCGTGAACAAATATTTCCCCAACCCCCAGAGAACAAAAGATAAATAAAATAATAATAATAAAATATATATATAAAATAAATAAATATATATAAAAATAAATATTATATTATAAATAAATAAAATATAAAAAAATATATAATACTAACAAAATACATTTAAGAAATAATATTTGCCGCATTTTATTTATTATTTGCTCCAATTCATCCAATTGAAAAATATTTTTTAAATAAAAGTTTACGTTTTTTACTGAAAGAAATGAATATGGTTATACAATAATTTTAGTCTACAGAAGTGATTTCAAACACACACACACATTCAGCTCAAAAAGAGTTTAAACCTTTAACTGTGATCTAGTGCAGAACCCATTCATCTCATATGAGTTTAACATTTCACGCGCGTGCGGGTCTCGCCCCTCTGACAGCTGGTTGCGTGACTTTGCCAGTGTGCGTCTCGGACCCGGTACCATGGCGTCTGGCGAGGAGGACGGAGCCGTCGAGGAGAAAGAAACCAACAACAAGAAGCGCACGAAAGGCGCGATCGCCACAGCATGGCTCACCGTCTACAACATCGCCATGACCGCCGGGTATTACACCCCAAACTTTACCTTTTAGCCTATTCGCCGTGCACGCGCTTCTGTTTCTCTTTATAGTGCCTGTCTGTCGTAAATCACTCCGCTAGCGCTTCAATACGACTTAACAAAACTTGATCAAAGTAGTTTTGAGTTTAATGGTGATAAACAGTTTCATTTACGGTCAGTTGTGAGAATGTAACGGGGATTTTCCTCGTGCTCGCTCTTGCCTAATACGGTTGACGGTGCGGCGCGCGCGCGTCACGCGCGTCTGTCGCGGTGATATGTTTAGACGCGCGCTGACGCGGCGTGACCGAATGCTCGACGGGCAGAATTACAATCAGATTATGAATGTAAATGATTTGAATCATTATAAATGTTTGATGTATTCGGTTCATTATAGTGCTGACGCGTGAAAGGACTAATGAAGAGCGTCAGATTAAGATTTTTACATGTTCATAACTCACTGAACATTCATCATTTATCATCTGCATGTCATCTGGACAATTACAGCATTATGGATGTGACGTTTTTAGTCAAAATCTGAAATATGAATTCTTACCGAATGTATTTATTATCAGTATATTAAATAATCTGTTTATATTATTGATAGACATCAGAAAAATATCAGTCTATACACGAGTTATCTATTAAAAAAATGGAAATTATGTGTATAAATGTGATATTCAACACACTTTGTAGGATTTCTGTGAATTAAAATACACAAACCAGAAGATGAATTGGATGAATTGGAGCCAATAATGAATAAAATGCGGCAAATATTATTTCTTAAATGTATTTTGTTAGTATTATATATTTTTTCTATTTTATTTATTTATAATATAATATTTATTTTTATATATTTTTGTTTATTTATTTATTATATATATATATATATATTATTATTATTATTATTAATACCCAACAAATGAAGAAGAGATGATTTATTTTATTATAATTATCACGTGTTCATTTATGAGGAATATGAACTGTTATGAATGTGATAATTCTTTATCTGACTATGAAAAATCATGATTTAAACAGAAACAAATGCTTTAAAAGCTTTAAGAGAGACCTCATGTGAGGATTTAATTGCATTGATATTATTGTATTGAATGAAGTGAGTTTGTTGTGTTTATTTCTGTCTACAGATGGCTGGTACTGGCTGTTGCTATGATCCGCTTTTATCTTCACAAAGGCACTCATAGAGGATTATACAAAACTATCGCAAAAACACTCAAGTTTTTCCAGACGTTTGCCTTACTGGAGGTAAATCACCACAGTTTACTTCTTTAGATCAGTAAAGCTGGTCGCTGTATTAGTTCAGGAGGAGTAATCTTTCAATTCTTCAGGATCCTATATTGCATGTGTTTTTTTCTTTATACTACTCTTTATCAATTTGTCTCACCTCCTTCCTGTTGCTTTTATTTCAGATTGGACATTGTGCAATTGGTATGTAACCAATTTGTAAAGTGCCATAGTAAAATAATTCATTTCAGCTGTACATACAGATAATCTCAGTTGTTGTTTTGTAGGGATTGTGCGGACATCTGTGATTGTGACCGGGGTCCAAGTGTCGTCTCGGATATTCATGGTTTGGTTCATCACAAACAGCATCAGACAGGTCAGTAAATATGAGATGATGTGAACCGTCTGTCTGTAAATGGTCTTTCACTTTTCTCTCTTCCGTTTCTTTCTCCTGTCGTGTGAAATGTGCCGTCAGATTCAGAACGAAGAGAGCGTGATTTTGTTTGTAGTCGTGTGGACTCTTACAGAACTCACCCGTTACTCTTTCTACACGTTCAAGCTTCTCAATCATCTGCCGTACTTCATCAAGTGGGCCAGGTGAAGGTGTTTCCCAGCATGCTTTGCTTTCTGTGAGCATGCTCAGTACTTGTGCTCTCTCTCTCAACACTAACATTAACATTGTTCATTTGCACACAGTGTTTGTGATTTTTGGGTATTAGGAGTCCACCGGACAAGAGTTTGATCATGGAATTATTGTCAACTTGTTATTGTGAGTCCTCTTAGGATCTTCTTAAAAAAGCCTCATGGTGAATCATAAATTACTCAATAAGATAACGTGTGAAGTCTATCCAGCAGAGCTTAAATTTATTTGAAAACTTTCTCTGTTTGCACATTGCAGGTTTGTGACGATGCAGATCTTGATGTCATGTCTAACATAACCCTTTTTTAAGCAGATGTGATTCTAACTTTAACCGTGTGATTCTGCCGTGCCCTTGTGACGTAAAAAGTAAAAACTAAAAAGTATAGAAGCACTATTTTTGGTTCCCTAAATAACCATTCACTCAAAGTTTCCTTAAAGAACTATTTCTTTCTTAGTTTGTATAGTCTACCAAGAACCTTTCTCCACAGCAAAGAGCTCTTTGTGAAACAGAAATAAACCTTTATTTTTAAGAGTGTAGTGAAGTGCAGAATGATCATATTTTGAAATGTATTTTCTTCCCTGTGTGCAGATATAACTTGTTCATTGTCATGTATCCTCTGGGGGTGATCGGTGAGCTGATGACCATATACAGTGCATTACCGTACGTCCGGCGGTCGGCCATGTACTCGCTGAGACTTCCCAACAAATACAACGTCTCCTTTGACTATTATTACTTCCTGATCATCGTCATGCTCTCGTACATCCCACGTAAGTGCTGACCCGCATGCTAACACTGCAAAGATTTATAGATGTTAATCAAAACATGATTATGATTAGTTGTACGTGACCCTCTCCACCATCTCTCGCTCACTGATCCTGTGTTTTCTGCTACTGTATCTTTAAAGGCTTGTTCACAACATGCTTTTTGAGTTTTGTTCAAACATTGTAAATCGTTGTTTGTTTATGTGTTGGGCTTGTGTTTACTTCTGTCCTCTATTTTCAACATCAGATCATGATGTCACTGTGTAAAGAAACACGTAATGTGCATGACATCACAAGTGTTTTGTCGTTTACACAGACAAAATATTGTTTTTAATAGCTTTTTTTTAAATCAATGGCCAAAAGAAATAAAAGAAGTGTTCAGTTAATAACCGGTGTCAATGTAAACACTTGATCTGTTTATGTTTCAGTGTTTCCTCAGCTGTTCCTGCACATGCTGCGTCAGAGGAGAAGAGTCCTTCACGGAGAAGTCATAGTAGAGAAAGATGAATAAAAACAAACATCATCAATCACTCGACAGTCTGATGCACGCTGTGAACATCTGAAAACACAAAGCAATCCTACAATTCAGTTTCCACAAGGATGAACTCACGACCAACATCAATGGATTTAAACCAAACCATACATGTGCTTCATTCTCATCATGGACTGCTTCTTATTTTACCAACAGTTAGATCTTTATCTTGGATGTAATCTCACCTGATCTGGACTTGGTTCTGATGGTTTGTGGCATTACAGAAATACTATGGTAAACCTGTCATTTACTGTGTTGTTGGCATATGTTAATATTGCTGT
Organism: Beaufortia kweichowensis; assembly: GCA_019155185.1. NCBI lineage: Eukaryota > Metazoa > Chordata > Actinopteri > Cypriniformes > Gastromyzontidae > Beaufortia > Beaufortia kweichowensis. The sequence continues at coordinate 828,092 of CM032794.1, forward strand.
ACTTTACCCATCTGAATGTTGAGGAACCAGAAATGAAAATTAGATGAAACTAAAATATGTTTATGAAAACAGGCTATATTTTTCATTCGTGCAGCGTAATTCAGATAAAGACAAATTTCCATGTCACGTCAAAGAAATAACCTTAAATAATCTCTAGTATATCAGAACGAATCATGTGCAAGAAGGTTTTGTTTTGTGTCCCAAACAGATGTGACAGAGACAAGATTTCAGAGACCGAAACACAGAATTACACACAACACCAAGAGCCACGCTATGTTTGTTTTTAACATCCATGTGGAGCTGATCTAATGAGATTTCACAGATGTGGCTTTAATGCTACAGATATAAAAACCAAACAACAGACAAAATATAGCGTGAAATCTTGACGTGTCACAACCGGTTAGGACGCAGTTGTTCAAAACACTTTTTCTACACTGTAATGTGCACTATGATGATGATGATGATGATGATGATTTTGCTGCTTTAATGTTTACAATGCAAACTAGAATAACACAACAGGTTTGTACAGGTAGTTCAGTAGAAACCACGCAGCACAGCTTAGATGAATGTAGGCTTAGCTGAAAGTTTAGCTCTCAGACTTTCTGTGTTGTGTATTTTTGTAAGAAACTGGACTTTCATACGCTCTCGCTCTCTCTTGACGGTGCTACATGATTTGATTCTTCTGTGCAGCTGAGGACAGATAGAGATGATGTTTGAGGACGGCAGCCGGTGAAATGACACAAATGTGAAGACTTCAAATGTCATTTAATTCAATATCTGGCAAGTGTACGGATTGAATAAACATGAGAAAGAATGAAAGAAACAATAAAAGTTTTACGACAACGTGCTCCGGCACTAGTATTGCACTTCTTGATACAAAGATAAAATAAAAGTTCATAATGATGATGAAAAGATGAAATTTAGCTGTATTTTGTGTCTGATATAAGGATAAGATACAAGGCTTAAATCATACTCCTCATTTCCTTTAACACATTCTGTCAAACCATTAAAGCAAGTGTATAAAAAATACAAAAATATAAAAATATTATTTTTTTTCTAGCTTTATCTTCCCTGTAAATATACTGTAACTATTGAACGCTTTAAATGATGTTTTGCTTTATACTGTACGGTGAACTCATTCAGAAGGTTAATTTGGTTAGTTTAGGGTTTAGCAGCTTTCTAACCCACAGTAGTGAAAGTAAGACTTGACTTTAGTTATTCTTTGTTGCATTCACATAAGAAGCTAAAATATCAGATTCTTAAACCACTTAAATGTGTTTCATTCAGTTAATCTAGTTCAATAAACCGGTCAATGATCTGGTTAATTTTTACCTTCTGCATCACATGACTTCAGAAGACTGTAGCACATGATTGATATGTGAGATTTTAAAGAAAACGAGGGGTTTAGAGAGACATGATGGTGGGTAAAGTATTTCTTTAAGGTGGCCGTCTGTATGTCAAATGAACAGAAGCAGGGCAGACGGGTCTGTCCGTCACATGAGTGTGTTTATTGCTACAAGGATCTCCTGATCTTCATCTGGACTCACACAGCTGAAATAAACAAAGAATCATTGTGAGATGATGCAGGTACACACACACATGCACACACACACACACACACATGCACATACACACACACATGCACACACACACATGCACATACACACACACACAAACACACACACACACACATATACAGAGACAAACACACATATACACACACACACGCACACACACACATATACAGAGACAAACACACATATACACACACACACACACACACATATACAGAGACAAACACACATATACACACACACACACACATATACAGAGACAAACACACATATACACACACACACGCACACACACACACATATACAGACACACACACACATATACACACACACACACATATACAGAGACAAACACACATATACACACACACGCACACACACACATATACAGAGACAAACACACATATACACACACACACATATACAGAGACAAACACACATATACACACACACATATACAGAGACAAACACACATATACACACACACACACATATACAGAGACAAACACACATATACACACACACATATGCAGAGACAAACACACATATACACACACACATGCACACACACACATATACAGGAGACAAACACACATATATTACACACACACTGCATTTTACACATATACACACACACACACATATACACACTACACACACACATATACACAGACACACACGCACACGCACACACACATATACACACGCACACACATATACACACGCAATATCACATATACACAGACACACACACGCGCACACACACATATACACACACACATATACACACACACATATACAGACACACACAAACACACACACACACACACATATACACACACACACACGCACATATACACACACACATATACACAGACACACACACACACACACACACACACACACACACACACACACACATATACACACACACACACACATAACACACACACATATACACAGACACACACGCACACACACACACACACACACACACACATATACACAGACACACACACAGACACACACACATATACACACACACATATACACAGACACACACACACACGTATACACTTACATTCATCTTTTGTCTTCTCACAGATGATGCTGTGGAGTTCATCACAATAAAAGTCATTCCACTGACCGCCGTGAGTGATTCCAGCACAATCTTCACCGTTCTCATGTCCATGACCCCAGTTATCAGGCTGACCAGATCTCCACTTACTACACACACACATCACACTCAATTACAGTTTCTTTTTTAATTCAATGTGTATCAGCTGTACTTAAAATGACCAACATTTTGGCCATAAAAATGTTCAATGCTAATTTGAGATCCTAAAATCTCTGGGAGATAAATGAAGATAACAAAAGTTTACTAAAAAAGAATCTAAAAGGATATTAAGACATCTTTAATACGTCTCGAGTCTCAGGTATGCAAACACTGAAAAAAGTGTTCACAGTCCCCATTGGCTTGTAATGCAAAAGCAATGATAAATAAATTCATACAGATTCTAACAGACCTGCAAACCTCTGTGTAAAAATAAAATAACCCTATTTTGCTTAAATGTTTAGGTGAAAATCATTTCACGAAACATAATTTTACTGAATACAGAGTAAATATTCATTCTTCACATTTAAAACTTTGACTTTCATCATCATTGAAGTGTTTTAAGCTGGAGACATCTAAAATAATGTGTATTGTATTATGTGCTTTAATTGTCATTAAAATACACATATGAAAACAGAATGACATACGTGAAGACGGGCACTGATCCATCTACCCATCTCCAAACGTTCTCCTCCTGTCTGTCTGTAAGTCCCAGCCAAAAATATCCTCGACCCACAGTGTGCAGATGAATCCAGCGCTAAACATGACAACATACACAATCATCTTCACTTTATATATAAAACACTGGCCATCATGTACTCTGGTAAATATAAAATATAAAATCATTTTGGAAAGGTTCATCATAGTTTATCTACTCACCTGTTCCTCCACATCACCAATAATGACCATTGAGGAAGACATATTACTGCAGTATTTCTGAGCGCTGTCAAAGCTGAGCGGATCAATGTAGAAGAAATAACAGCTGTCTCTAAAACTAAACCAACCAAGAGGACAACCAGACGAATCTGTGAAACCAATGAATAAATGTGTTCGGCTGATGTTCAACTGGACATTTACTCACTGTCATCAAAGTCATCAAAATCATGAAATAACACAATTGTAACTGTGTGAATGATGTTGTGACTAAAATCATCTAAAATAAATGAACACTATGTTAGATTTCATCATCTTTAAAAGTATTCACACTTTGTGTAGAATTTATAAAATCATACTGTTGACATTTTATCATTCAGCTTCCTGAAGTCTCAACCTGAGAAACTTTTTAATCAACACTGAAGAAATTTCTATCTATACTGAACTCATATTGACTGATTTTTATTCATTATTGGCTCCATATAATTCATTTCACAAATATTAAATACAATTTTAGTTTTGTAATGAAAGAAATGAATATGTTGTCACAATTTCAAACATTGAAATATACACCTCCAGATTTTTAAGATCATGAGAAACTTTCAAGAGAAAATTGTGTCTAAACTTTCAAGAATTGAAATCCTGGTTTGTTTAGTGTGTGTTTAATATTGTTACCTGATTGAGAATAAACCTCTGGTGTTTGTTTTTGCAGAAGCGCTGGTACCACCGGGATTGCTAATGTTTTACCCGGGAGTCCTGGTAACCCCGGTGGTCCTGGAGCTCCCATCGATCCTGTCGGTCCTTTGGATCCGGGCTCTCCTGCTGGACCGATCGGTCCATGAATCCCTTCCGGCCCCTGAAGACCCTGAGGTCCCGGCTGACCATCTCTACCCGGTTGTCCCGGTGATCCTTGCTCTCCCTTGTTTCCCGGCGGTCCCGCTCTTCCTCCCGATCCTCGCGGACCCTTAGGCCCAGAGCTTCCACGTGGTCCCGGCAGACCTTTGAATCCCGGGAATCCAAGAGGTCCAGATACACCCTTCTCTCCTCGAGGACCAGTTACACCTGTCTCTCCTGTATCACCCCTCTCACCCTTCAGGCCCGGAGGACCCACTTCACCTGAAGACCCTTTATCACCACGTGGACCCCTTGGACCAGGAGGACCTGATGAAAGGAATCAATCAAAAATCTGTCAGAAATGATCACAGTCTAATCCAAATCCCAGATTAGCCTAAAAATCGTAACACAATGTAGAAAAGTTCTCAGTTGTGTTTCAATGAAGTATTAACTTAGTTTTAGATGTTTCTCCTAAAAATTGCTTACAGGAGAAATAAAACCAGAGATGAAAGAGTTGATTGTTAAACTGCATCAAGAGTATGGAGGTGTACAATGAATGTATTTGAGTATCTGGATTTGAGTAAATTTGATGAGAAATGTTTGAGTTTATACTGAAATCTTCAATAATGTTGACTTTTGAGTTGAGTTTGTGTCATTGTTGACAGAGACAATTTGTAAGATTTCTGTCTCTTTTCTCAGGAGAAATATCTGAGACACACATAAGACTTACACAAGGTTATTGATTTCTAGGAGAAATAATTGAGATATTAAAGAGATCAGGAGGCAAGAAACAAATTTCCACCAATTTGTGAAAAACTTCTGTTACTTACCCTGTAATACGGTAAAGTTTTTGATGAGCTGCGAGTGTTCGCTGTCGACCAGTTTCATTTCTTCCATAAGGACGGACAGACTGCTAACCTCCGTATCGAGTCGAGAGGTGAGGTCATCTTGTTTTGACCTCAGTGTGGAGACGTCTGTTCTCGCCTCCACCAAACTCACATTCAAACCCACCAAAAGATCCGAATGTCGTCCAAAAGCGTCCGAGCAACCCCTCAACTCGCTGAGCTTTCTGTTGACCCCGCCGAGCAGCTGCGTCGAGTAGCTGATGTTCCCCGTCACCTTGTCCACTTCTTCTTCCATCGTGTCCAGTCGCTGTTCGATCTGATCAAAGCGCGCACTAGTTAGGTTTCCAAAATCTAGCTGCTGGTCCAGTAAGGCACGCAGGTTTCCTGCATTGACGTCGCTGAGCGTGCTCATGTTCATGATCTGTGTGGATATGGTGGACAGCTGAGCGCTCAACTCTTCAAGGCCATCGCTTGAGCTCTGAATCTGGGATGAGACGTTGCTTTCTGCTTTTTCCAGATTTTGTATCTTTTCTCGCAGCCAGTCTGCGTCGCTTCGAACCAGCTGCGTGTCGCGTATCAGTGACTGCGCGTCGACACGCACGTTCTGCGTGTTTTGGCCTGCCGTCTCCAGCGTTCGCTGCAGCGTTAACGCAACTCCAGCCTGGCGTGTCTGAGTGAGATTGATGCGGTTGATCATGAACTGCACCGTATGTTGCGTATTGATGTTTTCTTGCACTTGGTGCTGCAGGAGTGCAGTGTCATGCTGCAGCGAAGACGTGACGGTCGCGAAGGAGAACAGCGTAGCGTTCACGGAGCGTATCACTGTCATTTGAGCGTTCAGCTGGGAACTCAGTTGACCTTGTGATAAATGCTCATTCTGCGAGTATGACTGCAGCTGTTGCAGGGCGGCTGCGTTGGTGCTGACGTGCTGCTCGACTGCAGCTAGCGTGTGACGTAACGCTAATAACCCAGAGCGAAATGTCTGAAGCTCAGAGGATGTTTTCTCGCTCTTCATTCCTGTCTCATCATCTGAAGATCATACAGAGAATGAAACAGGTTAAACTAGTATTCTCAAATATATAAGAAAACCTAGAGATTTACAGTATGGCTTGACTCACCAAGATGTTTTAAATCTGTCTCCATGGAAACGATTTTC
>CM032794.1:836987-876987 GCA_019155185.1 Beaufortia kweichowensis
TGTAAGTCGCTTTGGATAAAAGCATCAGCTAAATGCCTAAATGTAAATGTCATATAATATCAGTTCTGTGCAAATGTGCTTGAGTTAAATAGACATTCAGCACACACTTTATCAAGTAATCTTTATGATATTCAGCAGTTCCTGAATTCTTCGATTAACAATCCTTTCTTTTGAAAACAATCCTTAAATTCACATCTAATGACATAATCAAAACATCCTGAAGATGCTCCAGTTTGTGTTAACTCTTAATTCCCCACAACCAGTGCTTCTAAATCATGGACTCACAACACTGTACACTGTATTTCTCTGTAATTGAGTTCAGGAATCTCTTTGGTAATGATCTGATTTATTTGACTTTGTGTTAAATAAGGTAGATGTGTGCAGTACTGTGGGTCACCAGAACACTGTATCCTCATATGATAATGAACATCTACATCATCATGCAGTCATAAAGTTGACCACTAATCAACTGTGATATATGTAAAAAGCAGAAAACACTACAGCACTTATATACAGTTTACACTTTACTTCAGATAACTGGGGATGAAACATCTCACTTAATAATAATAATAATGATAATATGCAAGTCGCTTTGAATAAAATCTTTAACAAAATAACTGTTAATGAACTACTTTTTACAGCTAAATAATATGTAAAAAGCAGAAATCACTACAGCACTTATATACAGTTTACACTTTACTTTAGATAACTGGGAATGAAAACATCTCACTTAATAATAATAATTAATAATAAATAAGAGTCTCTTTGAATAAAATCTTTAACAAAATAATTGTTAATGAACTACTTTTTACAGCTAAATAAATAGAAATGTAGTAAAAAAAAAACACGTTTAATTTTCCTATGAGTGACGACAACAGTTTCACCCGATGCAGCACAACGTGAGAGCGTGTGTCATGTGATCGATTACGTAGAAGACCTGCACAGCTATTGGTCAAACCGCTTGTCAATCATTACCTCAGCTAACGTAAAGTTGCCAGAAGATACAGTTTTGGTTCGGAGAAGAAACTAATGCTGACTAGCAAATAGCAGATAAATTCACAAACTGTGGTCCAGTCCTTTTTCACACTTAATTTGTGCGACATCCGCGACAAACCACGCGTAGTAAAAAGTAGTAGTAAAAGTAGTTCAAAGGGGTTTTGGTGGTTAAATCTGGCAACCCTCAGTGTCATTTGCCGCCTGCGCGAAAAACTTCCTGTTGATCTTGACAGCTGTTTGGCTATTAAGTTGTTATTCGGAACAATCAAGAGTGCAGAGAGAAATACTTAATTATCTCAAAATAACAGAATTGGAAAGAAGAATTTAAATGTAATATTTTTTGTCTTATTCCCCGTCGATGCTTCACACTCCAGTCCAGTTGGTGGCGGTAATACACCTTAAGTTGGCTTGTCAACCGCCAATAAACGACATAAGAAGAAGAAGAAGAAGACAGCTGATTGGTTCCTGGTTTTACCCGCGAGTATTGTAGTTGTCTTTGGAGGCAGTTGTGCGCTGCAGGATTGAACCCGAACGCGTTTTAACTTTTCTTTTAATCTTTCGCAGAACGCGATGCCCGGAAAAGCAGATGCTAACGAGGCTAAAGGGGAGAAAGAGGCTGCACGTGTTTTCACTCTGTTCTGTGATGAGCGCGGGTACCTGGAGCAGATCGAGCACATACTGCAGTGCGGCGCGCGCAAAGGAGATCGAACCGGAACCGGAGTCATTTCTGTGTTCGGATCACAGGCGAGATACAGTCTGAGAGGTGACGTACAGTCTCTTTGAATGAATCTACAGTCTGTCACTGTAATGCAAAGATAAATATTCGTACATGAATATATTCATAGGAATGGAAAGTGTTGTTTGCTCTTGATGTAACATCTTGTTTGATTGGCATCATTTAATTATCAAAATTATAATTTAAACAAGTTGGATCTGAAGAGCAAACAACAATTTCTATTTCATTTCTGCGTTCGTAGTGCAGTGAAACCACGCCCACTGCGAAGCGTATTAACATATGCCCCGCCCATAACTGAATATTACTCAACACTGATCAACCACCTGTAATCTAACTATTATTCTTTTCATTAAAGTCAATGTATTATGTTTAGAAATACCTTCAGAACACTCATGTTCTAACTTAAGTTGTTTGCTATTTACATTATTCTGTCATTTGTCTTATACCACTGTGATTGTTTTGATAGATCAGTTTCCTCTGCTAACAACCAAGAGGGTCTTCTGGAAAGGTATACTGGAGGAGCTGCTTTGGTTTATCAAGGTAGAGAACATCACAAACTTACTTTCATTCATTTTATTTCATCATATATCTGTTTTGTTACCAATAATCTACTGTTTATTTGACTTCAGGGTTCAACAAACGCCAAAGATCTGTCAGAGAAGGGTGTGAGAATCTGGGATGCTAATGGATCCAGGGAATTTCTGGACAGCAATGGTTTTACGAACCGAGAGGAAGGAGATCTGGGACCAGTATATGGCTTCCAGTGGAGACACTTTGGAGCAGAATACAAAGACATGCACACCGGTAACACTGATGTTTAATCCTTGAGAGGTTGACATGATGAGTATATGCCTGTTTATTATGTCTTTGTCATATGGAAAGCAAGAATGTGTCTAATCTATGCTATATAACTTCATCTCTCCATCAAGATTACTCCGGTCAAGGGGTTGACCAGCTGCAGAAAGTCATTGACACCATCAAGTCTAACCCAGAGGACAGAAGAATCATCATGTGTGCCTGGAATCCCAAAGGTCTCTGAATCACATCTAAAACACACATCTCCAACACACACAAACATTGTTGTATTTATAATAACAGAGCAATTTTTTTTGTTAACAATACAATTTTATGTTCAGATCTTCCTCTGATGGCACTGCCGCCGTGTCATGCATTATGCCAGTTTTACGTATCAGACGGTGAGTTGTCATGTCAGCTGTATCAGCGCTCTGGAGACATGGGGCTTGGTGTACCCTTCAACATCGCCAGCTACGCTTTACTTACCTATATGATCGCCCACATCACTGGACTCAAGGTGAGCACGCTTATTGTATAAACTGTAATGTGAGCAATTCCATGCAAACGTCAACCTTACCAAAAAAAGACTACTGATAGTTCAGATGTGAACATTCTCAAAGCTTTTAAAGCATTTGTTTCTGTTTAAATCATGATTTTTATAGTCGGATAAAGTGTTGTTTTCAGAATTATCACATTCATAAAAGTCCATATTCCTCATAAATGAACACATGAAAATTAAAATGAAATAACTATTTGATGTTCTTTAAAGAATCATCTCTTCTTCATTTGTTGGGTATTAGTGCTTCTGGTTTGTGTATTTTAAATCACAGAAATCCAACAAACTATGTTAAATCTTAAAAATGTGTGTTCTTTTTTGTCACATTCATAACACATGTATATTTCCATTTTTTAAAATAGATAACTTGTGCATAGGACTTTAGTCAAATATAAACGGATGATTAAATACATTCTGTGAGAATTTACTAGTTTTTAGTAAAAATGCTGGAAGTGTACATTTGTAAAATTTTAATCTACTGATTTGAGTTGTTTGTTTTATTTATTGTACACCATATATATGGTAAAAAGTGTACACTAACCCAAACCAAAAGTGAACATTGAATGTAATGTTTATTGAATGATTTTTGTCTTCTAGCCAGGGGATTTTGTGCATACATTAGGTGACGCTCACATCTATGTGAATCACATCGAGCCGTTGAAAGAGCAGGTGTGTGTTACACAAGTTTAGTTTTGTATTAACGCACACAAACATGTTCTGAGTGTGTGTTCTGTTCTCACAGCTTCAGAGAGAGACACGACCCTTCCCAAAACTCAAGATCAAACGCAAAGTTGAACGGATCGATGATTTCTGTGCAGAGGATTTTGAGATATGTGACTATAACCCTCATCCTACAATTAAAATGCAAATGGCTGTTTAGCCTTTAATGCACCTTAAATGCATTTTTTTTGGTCAGTCAAAATATATTTATGGATGTTCATATGTCACTTGACAGATACTTTTGACGCTTTCAAAATAAAATTGTTTTTTAAATAATCAACATATTACTGCTTGTCATTTATTTACATTTCATTAGTCATGTGATTTGATACAGGCTGGATTTATTCTGACGGTGTACTCATAATTGATTTATTTAACTGATGAAGCGGTGTGTTACCAGGATTTAGGAACGTCACGACTGACCAATCAGAATCAAGTATTCCAGAGAATCGTGTAATAACATGCAGATTAATCTTCATCATCATGTTTGTGTTTATATTTTCTGCTTGAGAATGTTTCTCCAGACGTCTCCATCAGGAAACTGATGCTTCTGCACCGATTCTTCCAGCATCTCGCATGAGAAACCAGGATCCTGAAGAATGAAACACAATGACAATATATAGTATATAAAATCATACTCTTGACATTTTATCATCCAACTTCTTGAGTTCTCAATCTGAGAAGCTTTTTAAACATCACTGAAGAAATTCATATCTATACTGAACTCTTATTGGTTGTTTTATTCATTACTTACTCCATAGAATCCATTTCAAAAAAGTTTTTTTTAATTAAAATGTTAGTTTTCTAATGAAAGCAAGGAATATATTGGGACAATTATTTTAGTCTACAAAGCAATTTCCAACATTGAAATACACGCAGATGCCTGGGAATAATGGTGACTGTGTTGAAGTCCAGTCCAACACTGCAATGTGGAGTAACATCAACTGCATTAATCGCAGAGCTTATATTTGCAAGACTGCAAAAGGTCCGTCAAACACAAATAGTAATGATGTGTGTTGATGTTATGTCACCTTTTATGAAAATCTTCACTGTGTTTTCCAGTTATACCAGCAACAGAGAAGCCTTCAGTCTCAGGTATGTAGAACTACATTTATATTTGCAGATTTCCCTGTAAGATTTGTGTTTGTTATGTTTCTACATTTCAGTATGTTTTCCATGTTACAGAGCTTCAGGTAGGTATGAGAACTACATCGTCTCACGGATTTGTGTTTGTTGGTATCGCCGTATTTCAGAGCCTCAGGTAAATAAAACATCGCTACAGTGGTTGATCATCATCTGTGTCGCAACACGGTCTTTGAGACGCCTCACGATCGGTTTCTGTTCTTTAAGAGAATTCCCAGATCTGTGATTGGACAGTGTACATTTGACAACAGACTCTATAACAACTCTGATCTCTCACAACCACCTCCAACTATTGATACTAAAGGACTCGTTGCCAATATTGAACAAAATGAGCATGCTTAACACACACAAACACACGCACGGCCCTCACTTTCAATGAAATGTGCATACACATGTGCACAGACATTCTGAAATATTCACATTTGATTTTTTTAAGAATATGGGTCAGACATAATTCACACGTAACATAAAACTTTCTTCATATATATCAATTCAGTACCTATATGTTCAGTGGATATTTGCAGCAGTTGTGTGTAACGTCAGCTTGTACAGATAATTATACAAAGACATTAAATAAAACTATTTTCAACAGTTGCATGTTGTACAGTACCTGTCAGAAGTTTTTTTTTACATTTTAGAACAGTAGTGAACTCATGAAAACTATAAAATAACACAATTGAAACTGTGTGAATGATGTTGTGACTAAAAGCATCTAAAATAAATGAACACTGTGTTATATCTGATCATCTGAAGAAATGTCTTCCTGCTTAAAAAAGATTTATCAGTCGTTTTGTAAAAGCAATAAAACCCAAAACGACTTCAAACACTTAAATGATGTAAATGAATATTTATATCTACTTTTCTTGTTTCACATACGTGCCATTTGTCCTGCGCATCTGCCAATGAGCATTCAGGTGTTTTTTGTTTTGTAATGGTTTTAATGAATGAAGTTTTAAAATAAAACATACTGTATGTAAGATGCTTCAAGCAGGGCAATAATACTGTATTTTTCATAAATATCTGGTTTGTGTAAGTTTTACATGGTTTCATTCAGTCAGAATTTAGGAGCCATAACTAATATTCTTTAGTAAATGTTTTATTATAAACGTATATACATAAATACAGATATATGTACAAATCATTTTGTTGTGTTGCACAAATATGAATGATGTCGTGTTACAGAGAACAGACTTAATTCTGTTCATTTTACTCCAACACTGAATTGGGATTTGCTGTAACAGTGTATTTATTGAAAGGCACTCGTCTGATTAAAGTCACATTAATAGAGAGCTGTTGTCCAAAACAACAACTGAGGTCTTCTTAAAGCTGAGGAAAAGGTTTAATTTAACAACAATAAAATAGCTTTTGTATTGTGGATAAATATTATAAGTGATGCATTAAACAAATTGATCACAAAAAACATGTCTTTGCTGAAAAAGCTTTATTTCATACCATAAATCTTATTTGCACATTTCTGTGAAACTTCAGCTAATGTAAAGTGCTGTATGTTTTTGTTTCTGCATATTATATTAAATCCAGAAACCGTAGTTCTGTAACTGTAAACAACTTTTAGAGTCCTAACTATTATATTTGATAAATATTCTATTATAAAAAGATATGAATGTATATTCATAAATCCTTATATATTTTACATTGATGGTGTTGGGTTACACAGAACAGAATGAATTCTGTTCATTTTACTCCAACACTTCATTTTCGGAAGGGAGGCAGGTAAACGCCTGTTTCAGTCCCTTCCATGATCTCTTGAAGAAAGCCTTGACTCCTTTTGGCTCGGCAGGTCTCATCATCATCTTATTCATCATTGCTTCACCGTGAGGCGTGAGAGCACCTTGGTACTTTGGCTTGCGGTTGATGCGCGAGTCTCTGCCTCTAACTAATGGCTTGAGGACATGTGATGAAGCTTCATCACCGTTGATGGTCATAAAATGCATATATCTAGCAAAGCTTTCGCTGGACCAGCTGGAGACGTTATCCGATTTACTGCTGCACTCCGAGTCTTCATCTGATGACTTGCAGACATCTGGATGAGATTCTAGCTCATCCTGACTGAAGGTTTCAACTGCATCATACCTAATCTCAGTCTCCACAGTCTCCACAGTCTCCTCAGTCTTCTCAGTCTCCTCAGTCTTCTCAGTCTCCTCAGTCTCCACAGTCTCCTCAGTCTCCACAGTCTCCTCAGTCTCCTCAGTCTCCACAGTCTCCTCAGACTCCACAGTCTCCACAGACTCCTCAGACTCCTCAGTCTCCACAGACTCCTCAGACTCCTCCACCGCATCATACCAAACTTTAGTCTCCTCAGTCTCCTCAGTCTCCTCAGTCTCCCTCAGTCTCCACAGTCTCCTCCACAGACTCCTCAGACTCCTCCACCGCATCATACCAAACTTTAGTCTCCTCCAGATCTTCACATTGGGAAGAAGTTTCAGCCTGTCTGAGTTCTTCCTGTGTCTCATCAGTGAACTCGTCCATCTGTTTGTCAGGACGACCAGAACTCCTACACCAGTTTGCATTCAGATAGAAAACCAGATACAAGATAGATATATATAGAACAAATATAACTACATACAGTATCGGGAATCTGATAAATGTTTCTGAAAGGGGTTCGATGTCATCTAACCACATAGTGCTGTTGGAACACATAGTGCTGTTGGAAAACATTGTAGTGGACAAAAGCAGTATTACACACACTGTGATGCTTCTCTAGTCACTTTCACTGTCAGTCTTCTAATGATAATTTCCTTTCGCCGCGGGCGCTTTTATAGACGCTGCGATGACGTCACGAGTCGCGGGCATGTCGGGACAAGAATCCGAGTTGCGTCATCACTGTTCAGCCCAATGAGACAGATTTTCTATAGCGAGTTTTCTTTCATGTCTTATTGAAACACATGTGTGTCAAACTGCTGTAAACAGGTGAATGTAAACAGTCGAGATATAAAACACGTGTGTTACAGTATATTAGATCCAGCGCTTTCTGTCTTAAAGTGACAGCAGCCTAATAAATCCTGCCGATGTATTTACATTTAATCAAAGAAACTTTTGTAATCTTAAAAATAAAAATGGTATTTCATTTGAACAGTAAACATTATTCTGTGTCGTTATACATTTGATTAATTTCTGTACACACTGTTACTGGAATAACTTTATTTATTAAGGCTGAATACAATAAAACAATAACTGGGCCTTTGGTTTTTCTGGTGATGGTGTTTTGTGGACCAGTGTAAATTAGCCTTTACATTAATGTTTATTTGATTATATATTACATTTATTCTTATAAACTATCATGAGAACGTCTTTTTTAAAGTGTGATTTATCAGTTTCTGTTCCTTTTTGTTCCACCAAAAATCAGTCAAACTGAACAACAAAGTTTTACTCTAATGACTCACCACAATTATTTATAGTTGATCTGTTCATCACACACTTCACAACTGACTGTGATATTAAACACTTTTGTTTTACTCTCTCTACTCTTCTATCTCCTCTGAACAACAAACATTGACATAAACTTCAAAACTAAATCCGCTTAGACTTACAAACTGAATGGGCTGTGATATGATTAATCCATAATTATCTACAGCAAATGAAAACATTTGGGGCACAAAGTACATCAGAATAAGCATTAAGGCTTTGTAAAGTTTTGTTGATCATATTTCACATTTCTAATAAATGTGCAATCTCTTTTTTTAAATGGTTTCTGTTCTTCTTTGTTTCACCAAAAAAACAAGAACCAAAACAATTGGAAAATGATGCCATTTTTACCAAGAAGTTCTTTACTGAAGTTCAAGAGTATTTTTGAAGACATTTGCTGACTATCGAAAATATAATACAGAAGTTTCTGGAAATCACATTTCATTAAAAATAGACTACCTTCATAAGAAAAATGTAAAGCTAAAATACATACAAGCTTAATGCTATTGTTGGTATCATTAGTAAATGCTGGAATACATGGTGTCATTCATATATACCTGTATTCTATATACTGTTTTTAATCATTTCATTTTTTATTTCTGTTACTGTTTTTCATATATATGTCTTTACTGTCTGTAATAATATGCATTTACTGTAAATAAAAGGAAATGAGAAAGTCTTTTCTTGGAAATCTAAGGGATAATGTAAATTCAGACACTTGTTATTGCAGAATAAACCCTGTCAGGCTGATTCTTTATTTGTAATGAATAAAAACTTTCTGTGAGGTAAAACCATTTATTGTTGGCTATAGACACGACGTTCAAACAAGATAAACTTATTTCAAGTTGAATTTGAATCGCAGTTCCCAGATGACCTTGTGTTATAAGTTTTGAGCGGGTTTCATCAGGGAATAACGTAACTTGAAGTTTATAGAAAGCAAACATATGAATATGACGAATACCTGATCATCCCAAAATGACCTGAACTAAAATGAACTAGTTGCAGCAGCCGTTTCATTTTATCTTTCTACATAGATTTTTATTACTTTAGTTTTATCCCATAATCAACATAACAATAACTAGATAATTTGAATGTAAAATTACCTTTTATTATTTGCATATATACAGAACATGAGTGATAAGATACATTTAATGACTTTCATCTTTTTTTATGGTGGTCTTTCTTGCCCAATCAAACATGACTTGTTATGAAGATTGTTGGGCAGGACACCAGTTCCTAAACCCACTCCCTTCATGATCACATGACAGGATAGAAAAGTGTAAAGTGTGACAAGAGTGTATAAAAGTGTGAGAGTCTTCAAACACGCGCTGGATTCCTTCATGTGCAGATCACGAGTGAAAGTTCAGATATGAAGATGTTTCATGTTTCACTGTTTGCTTTGATTTGTTTGTGTGTCTCATTACAGCCGTCCAGTCAAACAGGTAACGCACTCATTTAACAATATACATACAGATATAAATATTTATATTTAAATAATAATACATGATTTGTTCTTCTGTAGACAGCGGCTCTTTTCTCATCTACAATGAAGAGCACAACAAATGTGTGAATGTGGTTAGTGCCAATGTGGTGCAGACGGCAGCGTGTGATGCATCTTCAGACGCTCAGCGTTTCCGATGGGTTTCATCTTCAAGAATTATCAGCGTCTCTCTTAAACTCTGCTTGGGAGCTCAAAACATCAAAGACTGGGTGAAAATTATTCTTCTGCCCTGTAAAGAACTCAGTCCACTACAGACCTGGGAATGTAAGAATGAGACGCTGTTTGGTTTAAAGGGACAACCCTTACACATGAACTACGGCAATCGAGAGGCTGATGTGGTCCTGTTTAGTGGAAATGGATCCTGGAGTCGCTGGCAGATTTATGGCAGTAAAGACAATCTGTGTTCTCATGGATATCAAGGTATAAACAAACATCCACAATATTAATGATAAATTACAAAAGATTTTCTGCTAATTGTTGTGTGTTTGTGTAGAGATTTATACTTTAGGTGGTAATTCATTTGGAAAACCATGTCAGTTCCCCTTTACGTTTGATAATAAGTGGTACTCTGAGTGTATCGTGGAGGGCAGATCAGACGGTCATCTGTGGTGTTCAACTGAGACGGATTATGACACGGACGGGAAATGGGGATTCTGCCCGACCATAAGTAAGAGCACACAGATTATTTAACAGATTTTTTGTTGATTTTTCAACATTTATGTTTGTTATGAAGTCTGTTATTGTTTCAAAATTGGTATTTATAATTAAATGTCCAAAGGTCTAAATTCATTAAAGAAAATGCTTATCTTTTACATTATTTTATTTAAATACAAAAATACTGTAAATTATATTAATAATAAAAGAGAATAAAAATAGAGTAAAACATATATCTGACTTTGAGTTAAGTTTGAAAATCAAACTTATGGTTTATTCATTAAAGGTTAATCTTTAACCTACCAAAGTTACAAAACTAAAGTAAAGTTGTTAGAACTGATTATATTCAGTTGATTTGTATGTGATCGTGTGTATGTAAATGTTGTTTGACTGAACAGGCGTCTCAGGGTGGGACAGTGATCCAGTAACTGGTGTTTTGTATCAGAGAAACACACAGTCAGTACTGACGTGGCATCAAGCTCGAACCAGCTGCCAACAGCAAGATGCAGATCTTCTCAGTATATCAGAGCTCCATGAACAGTCTTATATATCAGGTACATTCACATCTTCATATTATAATTAGCAGGAAAATAATGAAATACATCATGTACTTTATATTTCAGGCTTGACAAATCTCTTGGGTTCTGCTCTGTGGATTGGACTGAACAGTCTTGACTTTGAGAGCGGCTGGCAATGGAGTAATGGAAACCCATTCAGATATCTCAACTGGGCTCCTGGTAACTTATATTCCCATGTGAAAGACACACAGAACTTTACACACCGTTTGGTTGTTTGATTGTAATCTTTTGTACCGCAGGTCATCCGTCTCTGGAGCCGGGTCTGAACTGTGCCGCATTAAACGCTGGTAAAGCGTCTAAGTGGGAAAGTGTGTCCTGCAGTAAGAAGTTGGGCTACATCTGCCACAAGGGCAATTCAACAGATATCACACCTTCAGCAGGTACAACACACAAACATACACAGAGCAGATATTCAGTCAGTGTTTAGTGTTTATCTGTGTGTGTGTGTTTGTGTGTTTCAGGTAAGGATCAGCCTAACTTCTGTCCAGCGGCGTGGGTGCCGTACGCCGGTCACTGTTATTATCTGCAGCGCAATAAGAAGATGTGGAGCGACGCTTTGGCAGCGTGTCACAGGGAAGGATCAGATCTGGCCAGCATACACAATATAGAGGAGCACAGTTTCATCATAACACAGACTGGATTCTGTACGTTTACATTTACATTACATTTATGCATTGCTGTGTGACTTACAAATATTAGGAGACAATGAAGCGACAAATCAAAAGAGGCAACAATAGTACTAATAAGTGCTTTACTAAGTTTACAATGGTTTGCAGTGTTAGATAAATACCTGTAGAGGAAAGAAAAGTTTTTTCTGTATGTGTCACTCAATAACACAAACACACAAATCTATGTTGTGTTAACTACTGAAATGTTGTCAAGCTACAGAAGAGACAATAACAATCTGACATTTATCAGTCTAATCATAATTGCTCCGCTCCTTTCTCATGAAAGTGGCTGACCCACATACAGCAAACGTCACAAACGACACGCCCCCTTTCAGCAAATGAGCTACTGTTGATATAATTTTGATCATTAACCATTAATTTATTAAAATAAATCAAAAATGTATTATATTACAAATATCATGGTTAATGTTTCAAATTATCTTATTTTTTAAATAGTAAAATCACATACATGATTAATGAAACACATACATAATATAGATACAATGGTTTCAGTACAAAAGCAAAAAACCCCAGTTTGTTTCTATAGTTAGACCATGATTAATTATAATAAGGATTTGTAAAGAAACCTTTAAAAACATTTATCATCAAATTTAGCGATTTGTGTGGTCAGTTATGTCCAGTGCCAGCGCACTTTTCTGGCGCATGCGCAGTTACGCACATATCCGCTCCAGTCAGCGCTGCGCGGGAAACGGAAGTGACTGGAAGTTGAGGAGCGCGTTTGATCACAATTTAAGACTCGTTTCGTTGTTTTACAACAGAAACAGGAAGTGTGAACTAACACGGGAAGTAAATGTGAATCTGAATCTGACACTTTTGCAAGATTTGGCGACTTTGACGCAGTGAAACGAGCTGAAGTTCCTTCGAGTGAAATGTTCATGATTAAACGTCATAGAAAATGACAGACTGCTTTACAATGTGCATAAAATCAAACAATATCCACATATATGAGTGAGGTGGAGTGATTTATATGGTTGTAGAATACTTGAACTGAATGTGCGCGACGCCGCTCGTAAAGCTTGAGCTTCCGGGATCCGCCTCGACAAGCGGGTCAGTTGGTGTAATAACTGGAAACTCTTTATTTTCTTTGATGCGAATGAATGATCAATAGTAGTTGTTTACTGTATAATTTGATATGAGTTGTATTAAAGTTGTGTGTGTGTGTTGTGTAGCGTCCAGTGATGAGCTCTGGATCGGTCTTAATGATCAGCGGATTCAGAATCTGTTTGAGTGGTCAGATAGATCACATGTCACCTTCACCAGATGGTTAGTTGGAGAACCTTCACACATCACCAATCGCATGGAGGATTGTGTTCTTATCAAAGGAAAGGTCAGTCCTTTTATCAGCTGCGGCTCGTCTGTATGGGCAAAATATTCAGCCACTCTATATAAACTGGACCAGTCCTAATTAACTGTTAACTCAAAAATGTTCATCCTTATTCAGAAAACATTTTAGACCGTTAAAAGTCATAAAGTGAGGTGGAGATGTTAACATTTCATCGCATTGCTTCAGGTTTGATAAGCAGGTCAGAGGGTCTCTCTGCCCTCCCGAGCTCAACAGCGCCACACATTTTCACAATGTAAATTTGTGGTGAAAAAAGGAACTGCAGCACGCTCTAATTAAGAGCCATATGGGCAGATTTCAGACCCGCCCCACTTGCTTTTACGTCACTTGAACGTAGTTCCGGACAATATTATTAATCCGCGTCAATTTGGTACTACTTTGCAAAATATTAGAAACAGAAAAGCTAAAAAGACTTACGAAGCACTGTGTCACTTTAATTTAATTAATTAAAGGTTGTTGTAGCTTTTTTTTTATCTCTGGCATTTTTATTTTCTTTTTTTTTTCTTTTTTTTACCCTTTCTTTATTTCTTCCATTACTGTTGTGAGATGTATATATTTGTATTAATAAGAACAAACACCTCGAAAAAAAATATATATATATATATTAATCGGCGTCAGCAAAGTGTATATGAGTCTGTGTGAGTTACGACCCAGAAACTGCCCCTCCCAAATTTGTGGTCAGGAGCCGCTACTGCATTTTATCTCTATTTTTATTATTTGTTCTCACTATGTTTTTCTTCATATTTCTCACATTGATCTTGTGTGTGTTTCAGGAGGGAAAGTGGGCAGATGATGCTTGTGAAACAGCTCGTGGTTACATCTGTAAGAAGAAAGCTTCTATTAAACCTGAAGGTTCCTCAGAGATGATCAGTCCTGGATGTCCAGCTGTAAGTCCATATCAAGTCCATATCATCACAAGCAAAATAATAAGAAAAGTAGTAATAGTAAATCACAAACAAAAGCAAAATGTAACATGATTTTTTACTGCTAAATTGATCACTTCCTAAAGTTATTGATGGATATAGTGAGTTTTTTCTGTGTGTGTGTGTCGTCACACTCTTATGTAATATGTAAATTGTATTAAAGTGTCATATGATGATGGTGTGAATGTCTTCACAGGGTTGGTTTAGGTTTGGCTATTACTGTTATAATGTTGCCATGGAAAGCAAAACCTTTGATGATGCCAAACTGACATGTGAGCAGACGGCAGCGAGTCTGATTGATGTTTCCAGCAGGTGATGTACATGATATTTATCTGTAATACCACAACCTTAAAGTATTTTGAAATTGACAGTGAGAATAATGTAATGTTGTATCTTTGCTGTTAGGTATGAGAATGCGTTTCTCATCAGTCTGGTTGGTCTTCGGCCTGAGAAATATTTCTGGATTGGTCTGTCTAATACTCAGCAGACTGAACATTTCCAGTGGATCAATGGTGATAAAGTCAAGTTTACACACTTTAATGTCGGCATGCCAGGTATGTTGATGAGTTTCATGCAGCTCTTGCATATCAGTCAAGATCTAATCCACAAGAATTTCATTTCTGTTCTCCTGTCTTTGTCACAATTTAATGTCCAGATAGACGCAAAGGTTGTGTGGCAATGTTAACAGGAACTTCAGCTGGATTATGGGATGTACTGACCTGTAACACTAAACAGAAATACATCTGTAAAAAAAAAGCAGAAGGAATCACGACAACCAAAGAGCCTCCAACCACACAACCTCTCAGATGCCCAGAGAACTGGATTAAAAAAGATCCGGGCAACTGCATTCGGGTTCGTGTGAAGCACATATTAAATTGTAATGGTCTTTGTCTTGATGACGGGTTAAAAGATCATTTGTATTTCTTAGATCTACCAGAAGCAGAAGGATGAGAAAAAGACTTGGTTTGAGGCTCGTGATTTCTGTCGAGCTGTTGGTGGTGATTTAGCAAGTTTCCACTCAGATAAAGAATTAAATACATTACCGTAAGTGCTCATTTTAACATGATTATTGTGTAGTGTTACATTTGTCTTATATAATTATACATTTATCTAAACTCATCATGACTAAAGTTAAAACAATGAGCACCTGTTTGCAGGTATACGAGCTCTGACCCGGCGTGGATCGGCTTCACTTCACTGGACAGTAATTCTGGTTTTGTGTGGACCGATCAAACTCCAGTGAGTGATTTCTCATAACACTCCAAGTTTTATATCATATTTATCCATCTATAATTGTGTCTGTTTTAGTCTGATTATAAAAACTGGGGCTCTGGGGAACCGAACAACTATAATAATCAAGAACACTGTGCAGAATTCGGCTATTATGCTAACCGCAAGTGGAACGATCGAGATTGTGACACTTATATCAACTGGATCTGTCAGATTCCAATAGGTACACATGAAATACACGCATATATACAGCGACCCTAGTTGGCACATAAAATGTGTTAGTGAAGACTGTTTTTGATACATATTTACATTTATCAATCGCACTATGTTTTGATTCTGTTTCTTTAATAGGCATCACTCCAAAATCTCCTCCGACGTCAGCAAATCAAGGTAAAGAGCCAGTCCAGCATGTGTTATACATTAACATTCATCTCATTCTTTTATGACTTTATGTAACATGATTGCAGTAAAGACAAATATAGATTTTGTTGTTTTTATCTCACAATAGAATATAACAAGACGTCTGACGGCTGGATCCAGTTCAATAACAGTCAGTATTTCATTAATAATGACCTGCTGTCTATGGAAGAAGCTCGTGTCTTCTGCAAGAAAAATCACGCTGATCTTGTTGTCATTACTGGTCAAAGCGAGAGGAAGTTTTTATGGAAACAGGTAAATTCAGAAAATGAAACATGTTGTTCACAAACATTTGAGAAGGACTAAACTGATGGTGTTTTACAGATATCTAGAGGATCAGAAGGTCAGTACTACATCGGCATGATCGTAGAGCTGGACAAATCATTTAGGTGAGTATAAAAGATTAGGACACAGGGTTGATGATAAACTACTGGAGAGATTTCTGCTTACTGTGCAACAGTGGCCTTTCATTGATTGTGTAGGGCAACGAGATCATTTAATTGAAACTAAATTTGTGTTTGTAGTTGGGTTGACGATTCACCTGTTGTTTACACTGCATGGGATAGAAATGAACCAAATTTCTCCAACAATGATGAGAACTGTGTGACCATCTTCAGGAGCAACGGTAAGAACTTCTCATCAGAGCTCTTCCTGTGGCACCGGGGTGACGGCAGTCTGGATCTGGACCTTTGGTGTGACTGAAATCAGAAATAAAGAGGATTGATTGACCACCTCCAGTAATGCAGAAGGTTCACACCTGCTTCTAGGCCTCGTTTACACCTGGTATTAAAATGAGTTTAACAATAAATACAGGTGTAAACGGGGTGTAGAACGTTTTGCTTTTGTAGTGTAGTGATGTGCTGTGCGAGCAAGGTTCACCTGTGGAGACGATAACGCTTCGGTCTGACAATGACTGAAGTCAAGTTTGGGTTTCACTGTAGATTATACTACCCTTTCATACGCTAGATGCTGGAGTACATAGTGGATTGTGTGCCATTTGGGACACACCTTGGGTTTTATTTTGCACATTGCTCTGATCAGTAACACGTCTGTGTTTTTGTAGGATTCTGGAATGATATCAACTGTGGCGTGGCGTTACCCTCCATCTGTAAAAGAAGTTCTGATTTTGTCAACACCACCATGTTTCCATCCACTGTAGCTGCGGGCGGCTGCGCTCCTGAATGGACCCTGTTCCGGGGAAAAGTGAGAAACATTACAATCCAAAAACATCATCTGCTCACAATCACATTAAACACTTTAAAGACACTTTTCTTTTGTTAGAAAATCTTCACACTTTAAATTTGAGCATTTGTGTTTCCAAATAGTGTTACAAGATTTTTGATAATGTGATGTCGTGGCATAAAGCTCGAGATCACTGCATTTCACATGGAGGTAATCTGGTGTCCGTTAGGAGTCACGCAGAGCAAGGCGAGTATTACATCAATACTGTTATCTGTTCTTCACATGTGACCTAAATTTATTTTTAAGAAATGCACCTGCTGATATCATTGTGTTTGTACATGTGCTGTCTGATTACTAACATTTATTCTCTAGTGAGACCAGTTAACATTTGTGCATTTTTTGAATGAAGTTGTTGAATTAATTTTCACTGTATTTTTCCTTTAGCGTTTCTTACGACTCTAATGCTCAGTTCTCCTGATGAAGTGTGGATCGGCTTGAATGACATCAGCTCGGAGAGAACCTTTTCGTGGACTGATGGTAAAGGAGTCAGATACACAAACTGGATGAAAGGTCAACCCATGTCAATGCCAGAGTCAAGAATCATCTCTCAGTATGAGGCAAGTGTGTGTGATGTGATTAACAAGTGCACTGAATAACGCACAACAATCATTAGTCAAGGTTTTAGATTTTTTTTCTTCTGACAATTTAACGTTGTGTTTGTGTAGAGTTTGCTTCTTCTGAGGTTCTGATTTTAGTTTTTAGTGTGCTTATTTTATCAACTTGATGCACTTGATTTTTTTACCAGTTTACCTGTTACTCATCCTTGCAGGTGTTCTCTGTTTCAGGATTTGCATGATATTATTTTTGCTCATCGGTTTGGTTTCGCAGTTAAATTTCAGGTAGGTTTGCTGTCCATGCAGTTATTTTTAGATAAATCCGGTGGACATGTTAGTGTTATTGTGTCATTGAGAGCACATTGAGTAAAAGTTATCATGAAATTCTGATATTACAAACTATTAAATAAAGGTCATGGGTTATAAATGATGGATAAATGTTTCCGTATCTTTAAACAGATTCTTCTGCAATCTTTGTTATGGTGTTAGTGGCTATAACTACACTTCTTTAATATTTCATAAATAAAATGTCTATATTGAGCTTCACATTTCCTTGCTTCATGCTTGATTTTTGAGCATTTCTTCAACTGTTACTGTCATTGTGTGTCAGCAATAAACAAGTGCCGATGTTGTCGAATTAATAACGCATCTTATGCATTCATCTCAACTCTTTTCATTCAGGAGCAGGACTGTGTCGTCATGGTTAAACACCCAGAGAAGTTGACGGGTATGTGGAAAGTTGAAGTGTGTGAAGATCAGAGAGGTTTCATCTGCAAGAGGAACACGGGTCAATACAATCACATTTCATCATAAATGTGTTGTCATCACTCCCAGTTCACTGATGATTGTTTATTAACAGTCTCTTTTCTATGTGTGTATGTGTTGTAGACTCTCAGTTGTCTGTTCCCGTGAGCACAGCAGTACCACAGAAATTCTTCAGTCTGGGAAATGATTCCTATAAGCTGCAGCTGGAGAAGATGAGCTGGGATGAAGCCAGAAGACAGTGTAAAGCTGATGATGCTGATCTCGCTAGTGTGCTGGACTCCATCAGTCAGGCGTACAGCAGCCTCAGAGTCGACAAACTCAGAGAACCTCTGTGGATCGGCCTCAACAGCAACCTGGTACAAAAACTCATATCAATATACTACTCACCATGTGCCCAAAACATACTGCAAATCATTGCAAAATACTACATATTGTCATTTAATCTTCCATTTGACATGAATTTAATTATGAAATTATGAGTTAAAACTATGAGTGTTGTACTGCTGTGAAATGTGATGCGTTTGCTGCAGACGGGTGGACAGTATCACTGGGTGGATAACTGGCTTCTAGGCTACAGTAAATGGGCTGCAGGAGAACCCAAAAATAATTTAGCTTGTGTTTATATCGACACGGACGGCGACTGGAAAACTGCAGCGTGCAACAACACGTATTATTCCCTCTGCAAACGATCCACAGGTATCACATTCTTATCATCATGTGATCATTAGAAATTTTCATTTGCCATTTAAATACATTTTTCTGTAGGAATAGGAGACATTAAATCTGTTTTGCTGTATATATCATATATATCATGACTGGTCTGTGTCCCTGTTGAGGTTGTTGGCTCTGTATTTGAGTCTTTGAACGTGAAGTGTTTACATTTAAAGCAGCATATACTGCTTTCATTGACAATTCTAGTTTAAAAGTAATTTGACGTATTAACCCCACACATCGCCCCACAGTTACTGTCCCCACAGAACCCCCTCAGCTGCCGGGAAACTGCCCCGAATCAGATCAGCACAGAAGTTGGATCCCGTTTAGAGGACACTGTTACACGTTTCTGATCTCCCAAAGAGACAACTGGGCTCATGCTACAGTTGAGTGTTTGAGAATGGGTGAGAAACGGCTTCCTCCTTCCTGTTAGATCATTAAACAATATCACATCACGACATTCCCTTCACTATCAGTATTAAATCACAATTACTTGCATCTAAATATGACATGTGAGTATCAACAGTGAGGTTTGTGTTATTTCAGGTGCATCTTTAGTGAGTATTGAGGATCCAGTAGAATCTCAGTTTATCCGTCAGAATCTGGACATCCTACAGGATGAAGTCGACTCATTCTGGATTGGAATGCACCGCAGTCATATGGGTCAGAACACGTCTTCATCTAAAGCAATACAACACTGGGAGAAAGAAACGCATCATCAGATGTTTGTGTGTCACAGGTGAATGGATGTGGATTGATAATATGGTTGTGGATTACACAAACTGGAAAGCGCAGAAGCCCGGGAATAATGGTGACTGTGTTGAAGTCCAGTCCAACACTGCAATGTGGAGTAACATCAACTGCATTAATCGCAGAGCTTATATTTGCAAGACTGCAAAAGGTCCGTCAAACACAAATAGTAATGATGTGTGTTGATGTTATGTCACCTTTTATGAAAATCTTCACGTGTCTTTGTTTTCCAGTTATACCAGCAACAGAGAAGCCTTCAGTCTCAGGTATGTAGAACTACATCCAGATTTCCCTGTAAGATTTGTGTTTGTTTGTTTCTACATTTCAGTATGTGTTTAATGTTACAGAGCTTCAGGTAAATAAACACGTTACAGAGCTTCAGGTAAATAAACACGTTACAGAGCTTCAGGCAAATAAACACGTTCCAGAGCTTCAGGTAAACGAGACGTCTCACGGATCGGCTGGTATCGCCGTAGGGGTCGTGTTGATCATCATGTGTGTCGCAGGTCTTGTCGGGTTTCTGTTCTTTAAGAGAATTCCTAGATCTGTGATTGGACAGTGTACGTTTGACAACAGACTCATGAATGTCTCAGAGCCTCTTACTGTTTTTGATAGTAGAGAACTTGTTGCCAACATTGAACAAAATGAAGACAACTAACACATAAGTACACATTTAAACACACACATACTGTAGCTTTAGTCTGAATGTAAACACACATGCTGTATTGAAACATTCACAATAGATACACTGAGAATATAGTGGGCAAACTGTTATATATGTAATAATATCATTGTTTAAAATAATATAATCATGGAAGTGTAAAAATTTCATTTGTCAAAATAATTAATTTGTTTCAATATGTCATTGTGTATTTGTAAGCAGAATCTAGAACTAATCTTTGGTTTTTAAGCGGGTTTTAGGTTTTCATCTTTATAATGAAACATCTGTATTTGTTTTTGACTGAAAATGATCTGCAGTGTGATTATGAGCAGAATTATATTCAGTCAGTGAATAATAATAGCTTAGATCTTTTTTACATTCTTCTTCTGCAGATATTCATAAAAAAGATATTCTCTTGGATTCATGTGCATTTCTTTTTGTGGGGACACTTTACTTTAAGCTTCAGTTTGTTCACATTAACCAACAATGATCAGTACTTCTACAGCATTACATTTATACACAGATTCTTTTTTTTAAATAAAAAAATAAAGACAAAAATATAAATATTTAAAACTGTTTCCTGAGCTCATAATCATGATTTATTGAGCTGTGAGGTTGTTTTTCAACAGAAATAAAGGATGTAAACTAACCTGCAGTTTTGTGTTTCAAACAGAGATAATGTTTTGTAATGCAGACAGTCAATCTGCACTTTAGTTTCTGTCCTGTAGAGATTTATTCTTCAGAAGGTCGTTTATATAAAAACCATGTCATTGATAGAATGATTTAACAAAAACCACAATTGACTAATTTTGATTTTCACAGCATGATAATTGTTTTGTGTTGAACGTTTCGCAACTTTCTTTCTTGATGAAAGTTATTCGTCTATATTGTAGAAATAACTCCACACACAATCACCCACATTTCTTTATTGAGGCTGATGTCACCATGACAACCAGCAGCCTATTAGAATGAAGCAATGCTCATTAATCCTCTGAAGTTACAAGAGGATTTGCTTGAGCGCTGCTCACGAATATCCAGAGAAGGAAAACTTCTGAGAAACAAAGTGTTTTCTCTTACAGGTAAGAACAAATATCACGTCTGTGTGTGTTTATGCTTCACCAGAGACAGTTTTCTTCTTTAATCGTGTTCAGTTGTTTACTTTCAGCTTTATTTCAGAGGTAATGGTTTTTATTAAAGACTAGGCAAGCATGATTTCTGTCTACTTTTTATATACTTCTCAGAAATATTCTTCTATATTTCTATTCTATACTAGTATATTTGGCACTTGTTCTCAATCTTTTGATGGAGATATAATCAGAGAATGGAGAATAATCAAGTACTTTTAAGTATTCTTGACTTGAAGTTGTGTTTACTCTTTTCTTTGATAGATCTGCCTTTTACACAGTGATACAAGCAATTCACTTCAAATCTCAGTTCAAATCAAATCTCTCCTCACACATGATGTCTTTGTTTTGTGTTGCTCATTAGAGTCCAGAGGTCTCTCTCTCTCTGTCTCTCTCTCTCTCTGTTGAGTAGATGTTTGCTGTTGACTGGTGTGAACACATTATTAACTGATCTCTTCCAAACGCTTCAATGTCCAGAACACATCAGAACCACCTTTGTCAACAGGTAAATACAAACTTCTGAAGAAATTATGACTCCAGCTCAAATACTGAAAGTTTCTCATCTGTGGTCTCATGTTTGTGTGTGTTTTAGTGTCGAGAGCGTCTGTTATCAGTGTTAGAGGATGATGGGAATGATCACCTCGACTATCATCGACTTTCCATCGTCCTCCTCTATTACATCATCAACATGAGACATCTGTGTAGTCCTGAAGTCTTATCATCTACAGTTGCTCCAGATCTTCCTCTCACCTATCAGCAGTGTGTGACGGCTTTAACTGCTCTTCATCCGCTGGAAGATGATGCTTTTCTCTCAGTCAACGAGACGGAGAGTATATTACAGATTATTAAGCAAAACTACCAGCCGCAAGACACCCGCGGGTCAGTTAAAGCTACACACCAAACATACTCTTCTTGTCGTCATCACATGTGGATGTTTGCAGTGCATCAGTGCAGTGGCTTTGATGGATGAAATGGCCGTGACGGACAGCCGCGGTGCCAGCGTCCTCTCTGCTCCCAGATTGGCTGCAGCACTTGTCAATCATCTGAGGGAGGGTCACTGCATTAGCAGAAAGCCCCTCCCCTCTCCTTCTGTCTTCATAGACTTTATATTCCAGTCTCTGAATCGCACCGCTGATCTTCATGTGATGGGTAAATATACAGTATACACAGCATATCCACACATGGTGTTGACTGAATGATTTCTGATTTCTGTTCATTCAGATCTGGAGGTTGTGTTGCATCAGAAGAAAAGACGGAAGATTCCTTCAAAACGTACTGAAATCACAGCTGATATAGAATGGTCACAGGTACCAGACTGGCTTATATACCCATCACACCTGAGATCTCAATCATTTCTCCTAGACAACAATGAGATTAAATGAAGTCTCATGTGTGTCTCAGATATTTCTCTTGAGAAAAAGAGACAGAAATCTCACAAATGTCTCTGTCATTAGAGTTTCAGAAGAGATCTCAACAATGACACAAACTCAACTGAATGATTTTTGTCTTCTAGCCAGGGGATTTTGTGCATACATTAGGTGACGCTCACATCTATGTGAATCACATCGAGCCGTTGAAAGAGCAGGTGTGTGTTACACAAGTTTAGTTTTGTATTAACGCACACAAACATGTTCTGAGTGTGTGTTCTGTTCTCACAGCTTCAGAGAGAGACACGACCCTTCCCAAAACTCAAGATCAAACGCAAAGTTGAACGGATCGATGATTTCTGTGCAGAGGATTTTGAGATATGTGACTATAACCCTCATCCTACAATTAAAATGCAAATGGCTGTTTAGCCTTTAATGCACCTTAAATGCATTTTTTTTTTTGGTCAGTCAAAATATATTTCTGGATGTTCATGTCACTTGACAGATACTTTTGACGCTTTCAAAATAAAATTGTTTTTAAATAATCAACATATTTTCAACATCATTTATTTACATTTCATTAGTCATGTGATTTGATACAGGCTGGATTTATTCTGACGGTGTACTCATAATTGATTTATTTCACTGATGAAGCGGTGTGTTACCAGGATTTAGGAATGTCACGACTGACCAATCAGAATCAAGTATTCCAGAGAATCGTGTAATAACATGGAGATTAATCTTCATCATCATGTTTGTGTTTATATTTTCTGCTTGAGAATGTTTCTCCAGACGTCTCCATCAGGAAACTGATGCTTCTGCACCGATTCTTCCAGCATCTCGCATGAGAAACCAGGATCCTGAAGAATGAAACACAATGACAATATATAGTATATAAAATCATACTCTTGACATTTTATCATCCAACTTCTTGAGTTCTCAATCTGAGAAGCTTTTTAAACATCACTGAAGAAATTCATGTCTATACTGAACTCTTATTGGTTGTTTTATTCATGACTTACTCCATAGAATCCATTTCAAAAAAGTTTTTTTAAATGAAAATGTTAGTTTTCTAATGAAAGCAAGGAATATATTGGGACAAATATTTTAGTCTACAAAGCAATTTCCAACATTGAAATACACACTTTCAGATTCAAATATTTTAGATGATGAGAAACGTGTATCTAAACTTTTGACTGGCACTTTATTTAACCCTAAAACCATAAATGTTAACTGCAAAAAGACAATGATGGGTATTTTTATTACCATTTAGATTATGTTTGCATTGTGATGTGGTCATAAACATTAAACCCCTCAAATGTTTCATTTTACAAAATTTGTTTATAGACTTACAGTCGGTGGCATATAGTGAGCGTTTCTGATGATGCTGGGGCTTCTGAAATGTTCATGAAGGTGATCCACATACTCACACATCCTGCAACAAACACACTTATTTCACTTTAATATTTAATATTTTACAGAAGTAAAAAACAAACAATGTTTGGTTCGACAAAAACCTGTTATGTAAACTAGCGGACACTGCGATGTAGTCGAATAAAATGAGATGCTGAACCAGCTCACAGAGTCCCACACCTCCAGCATGAGGACACACGGGAACTGCGAACGAGATGACAGAAAAAGCTTTCGTTTCACACGCTATACACGTGTACATCACAGTTTAATGCTCACACAATCATCTTACCGTTGAACTTTGCAGCCATTAGAATGATGGCGAGGTTTTCATTAACACTGCCCACCCGACAGCTGTCAATCTGAACAAACTGAAGAGCGGACGCCTGGAGAAACTGCTTAAACATCACTCTGTTCTGACACTGACAACAAACACACAAATGTACAGATGTTTTCTGTGGTGGATGGTTTCATTCAGCTTACAGTCACTTCATGTATGGCTATAATCTGACTTACATTATCTGTGACCTGACATTTACATCTGTGAAGATGTTAACACTGGACAGTGAAATTATGATTCTGTTAAACTCTCGTTTGACACAGTTACTTCATTCATGGTTCTCATCAGTGGGGAATGACAGGACTTCCAAATGTTTAAACACTGATATAGTTTTGTTCTGGAGAAATAAAGTTAATATATGTGACCTCAACAATTTTTTGTGTCTCAAATCGCATCCTGGAGTGTTCCAATCTTGTTAGATCGCCGTCTGTCTCAAATGTGTCTTTTACAGTTGACCTTTTCACAATTATTGTCGTGATTTTATACCTGTTATATCACACAATAATGTCCAATTGACAAGCAGGTTCTGAAGCATCATGATATGATGTCTCATGACAGATGTTGTGCTTTACGCTTTCAGACTCTCACCTGCTCTCCTGTGGCAACTCCAATACCAAACGGAGCAAGAGCCTGAAAACACATAAAGAAGCATTAAACAACATCTTTAACATGTAAGTCTAATAATAAACGAACTGAACTTGTTTACCTTAGAAATGAACGCATGACCGAGAATATCATCAGGAGATGTGGGTTCCTCAATCCACAGTGGGTGAAACTCTGCCAGTTTGGTTACCCAGGCAACCGCCTCACCAACATCCCATCGCTGGTTAGCATCAATCATCTGACGGAGGAGAGTTTTCTGAACTTATCAACCAACTGAAGCTGTGAAATAATACACGTCCTCTCTGCAGATAGCTTTACGATTCCTACTGTACCTTCAGTTGTAGATTAGGCAACAACTCTTTAAAAAAAAGCATCTGCTATATTTATATAAATGTAAAACTTGAATTTGTCCCGGGACCCAAGCACATTTGATTTTGCAGTTTGACTTTGAATTACCATGATGTTAGTTGATCCAATCATCTTGCGGATGAGGCTGCACCTGCGGATGTCATCCTGTAAGTCGGCCCCAACCTTCACTTTAAATCTAGTCCATCCCTGAGCAAGAGCATCACAGCAGAGCTACACACATTTACACACACAGCACATCATTACAACATCATTACACAACAGAACACAAACATACGACAGACAGATAATGGCACACACCTGAGTGAGCTGTTGATCAGAGTAACCCAGCCAGGCACAGGAGGTGGTGTATGCAGGATAACCTTTACTTATCATCTGCTCCTCTAAAATGTTCACATCAACACATTTAGATGATCAATAACACAGACAGACAGACAGATATGTGCTTCACTTGCTTATGACCTTTATGAATTTACCAGTGTCTCACCTCTCATCTGTTTTCCCTCTCTGGCTTTTATAAGAATATCTAACAGAAAGAGAAACAGGATTATGCTTTATATGAAATCATGAATGAGAAGACCTGATTGGATGAGGAATTGATGATCTCACCTAAAGCCTCCTGCTCTGTCAGAGCATCAGTGATGTATCTAAAGTCAATACACCTGATCAATTCTGCAGGGTCCTAAACAGACAATAGAAACGTACAGAAACCCTTAATTAACGTACAGTAACTTATTGTTGCTATGTTTAACAATTAAACTAATACATTTTTACAAACTTCTACTTAAAATAAAGGTGTATTTTTACTAAATATTTACCATGTCCACAAGGAGCTTCCACAAGGGCTGAAAAACATAAATTGTCCATTCAAATCCAGCCTCTGATGATGTATTTCTCTGATTTATCTGAATCATGTAAGAGATGTTTGGTGGTGTTAAAGAATGCTTAAATAAACCTTTCCCTCCGCTCGTGCCCACAGATCCCAGACAGCATTCAGTACAGCTGCTGTGGCCAGCTGGATCACTCCTTTCTCTGGTCCAATCTATCAGTAAATTCACATGTTCATTTTCCAGTATATAAAGCCAAATAAATCTCATTTTCAGTCTCATTTATATACTTACCCATCTCATCTGACCGTCACTGGTCAGCAGTCTGTAGAAGCCTCTGAAGTTACTGACAATCTCCTCCAATGTTCTTCCAACCACCAGATGAGATAACGCTTTAACTGCACATACAACTATACAGAAACTGGACTCTAAATCATTTCATACACATTTTATATACATACATAAAATATATACATATTTTATCTAAATTCTAAATTCACAAATGCAAATTTATGAATGACAAGCCTCTGTTTACAACACTTGAGAGAATGATTCAAATGTTAATAGATGTCTAATTCTAAAAACAGTAAAGCACTTAAAACATGCAGTTCTTTTAATATTTTTATTAAACGGGTAACTTTTATGATTATGTACCCTATGTTTTTCTTTTTTATGTTTTTGTTCTGTTGAGGAGCATATGAATTACAATATATATATATATATATATATTTATATAGCATTATATAATATATGTTTTGTACATGCTTATTGTTGAAAATGAAAGTCATTTAATAAAAAAACTCTAAATGACCCTATTGGGTAATTTCTAGTGAAACTTTAATACCGAAATCCGTTGAACCGTTTACTGTGATAAAACTACTCAATTAGTAAAACTAAAACTAACTAAATTAAATTAAATATAAATTTAAAGAAAAAAACTTTTTACTGACGCCTTTCACGACAAGTGACGCTGCAGAAAGAGTACAGAAGTCCCGCCTTCCAGAAGAAAAGAGCCAATCACCGATCGCTAAAAACCTGACGCGTGTCTGGAGGCGGGGCTTTGCGCAGAGACTCCTGAGTTGAAATCGACCTGGAAAAGTTTTTATTGCAGCGCATTTGAAGCCTACGAAACTAAATGTGCGGTACAGTTTGTCTAGTTTAATTATTTATGGGATATGTACTTTTTTATGGCGACTTTAGAGTTATTTTAGAGATATCTGTCTTCCCCCATTCGGATAAATAGGACTTGGCCGAGTGCGAAGACTTTCGTCACAGGGTCTTTGACTGAAGTCACATGACACACACACACACACAGAGGCTGATAATGTAAACATGTATATAACTAGTCAGAATTGATAAAACTCACCGATCTCTGTTCCTTTTCCAACAGTAAAAGTCAGCCCATAACCCTTTAATTGGACGTCCGTGGTCTCGAGCACAACATATGCGGCAGAGTAATCCGGATCGGTGTGCTGCGAATCAATCACAACTGTTTGATCCGTTATGCATTCGATATTATTAGTAGTTTACGTGCAAAGTTGTGAAAAATCTATTACAGTTTACCATCGCATCCGATCCATGTTGTTCCAGTGACGTGGGGAATCTTACGTCACGCACTGTCAAATTTATAATTTTATTTTTTAACATTTCGTGTCTGCTGGTAAATTCTGCGTCGACAGGGAAAGTTATAAGAGGTGTTTGACTGCACGCTGCGCAGACCTATCGGTGTATGACGTCATGTATCATGAGAGGGAAGTCTCGCGATACTTGATGTCATACGCCGATTGGTCTGCGCAGCGTGAAGTCCAACAACATACAATAATACAAATAGAAATGTCTGATGTTATATATATTTTTTTGTACAAGATATTATTGATTCAAAAAGTACAATTTCTTTTCTTACGCAACTAATTGTTTTACTTGGAAAATATCACATTCATGTAAAGAAATGGGCTAAAGCTAAGCCAAATTGTGAACGTTTTATTAAAGAAATTAAACAATATGTTACTACTTTGTAAAATATTAGAAACAGAAAAGCTAAAAAGACTTATGAAGCACTGTGTCACTTTAATTTGGTTAATTAAATGTTGTTGTTTGTTTTGTTTTGTTTTTTATCCCTGGCATAAATCTTCATGTACATGCATTTTCTTTCTCTTCTCTGTATACCCTTTCTCTATTTCTTCTATTACTGTTGTGAGATGTATATATTTGTATTAATATGTACATAATTGCATAATAAAAAAATAAAAAATATATTAAAAAAAGTGAAGTCCAACAACACCGAACACCAAAGCAGGAAATGACTGATACACAACCCAGATTTGTGTTGTTTTATAAAGCGTATATTATTTAAATGTTGGATCATATTTTAATATGATACTTTACTTTTATATGCAAATCAATGTTTATTTCACTTTCTGTATCATTCTTATTTGATCACATTTGAAATAACTATGTTTTCCTAATTATGTTTGTACTTTTGTTTTATTTTGGAAACCCTTAGCTGGCTACTGAAGTCATCTTCAGATGTGCATGATGTCCACAGCAGTTTCAGTGGAACCAACAATATTATCAGGTATGTTACAACCACTTTCACAGTCACTAATCCTAACCAGATCCACTCATAGCAGGTGCCTTTTACAGTTATGCCATGATTTTTAGACCTGATTCAGTTTAAATCATTCTGTATAAAATAATAGATATAATTATTTTTTACAGATTCTATTCTATTCTATTCTATTCTGGCATCTTGACAAATAATCATTTTAGTGTAGTATTTCAAAACCACCAGAAGGGGGCAGATATGTCTCTATGAATAATGTCTAGTTTCTTGCATGTTCATTTACGGCTACCAGCACCAGTGTGGCAGACTCAATTTGGCTGGTGAATCTTAATATGTGATAAAGGACACAGTTGAAAATGTAAAAGTTGCATTTATCCATAAAAAATGCACTGTAAGTCGCTTTGGATAAAAGTATCTGCCAAATGCATAAATGTAAATGTTATAGATTTATCTGTAGAGTTGACAGTCTTGCAATTAGATGGCCTATATTTGCTATATTTACATTTATGCATTTGGCAGATGATTTTATCCAAAGCGACTTACAGTGCATTTTTTATGGATAAATGCAACTTTTACATTTTCAACTGTGTCCTTTATCACATATTGAGATCACACACATATCACACACTGGTGCTGGTAGCTGTAAATGAACATGCAAGAAACTAGACATTATTCATAGAGACATATCTGCCCCCCTTCCAAAGCACCTTACAGTGCATTATACTATATATTTTCTATACATTTTAATAGATTCTGTTTCTGTAGTAAAGTTCATGGGTTTTGTTCTCAGGGAACACATATATTGATCAAATGTGTAGTCTGAATACAATGTAAACAGCTATAAATATATTATATTGTTTTCTCAGTATGTGTGTTCCGTGAGAACTGAACCCCCGGCCTTTGCACTAACACAGTGATCCATCAGTAAATGTCCAGAAACACCTCTGAGGAGTCCTTTATAGAAGTGTCAGTCTCAGAGGATCAGCTCTCTGTTTTCTCCATGCATGTTTACCAGATCTGTACCCCAGAGTCTAGTTACCTGGATTTGTTGAACTCATTGGGCACAAGTTGTTCCACACTGGATCTCCGCAGCTATATATTTACAGATCCCATGAGGATGCTTAACATCAGGCCATGAGTTTGTGTCCTGGAGAAGTCAACTGTGAAAACTTTCTGTGCTGTATTTCACCTGTGTGTAATGGCTTAAGCCAAGCAGAGAGACACACACAAACAGCCTCAGCAATGCTTACACATAAACCTATTAAATCAGCACCACTGAATCTCTCTAACACAAACACACACTGATGTGATATCTCATGTTATCGTCCGGTTGCATGGCAGAAAGAGAGAGAGAGAGCGAGCGAGAGAGTTTCTCAGCTATAACAGCGAGGCAGTAATGTAATGTTCTGTAAGCACTCTCCTTCTCCAAACCCAAAAAAGGACATAAATAAAAGCTGGTCCAGCACAAGCCTCTGTTAAACAGGGAAGAGAGAGACAGGGAGGAATAAAGGATCGAAGCGAGCGAGAGAGAGCTTCTTTTGAAGACTGAACATGGGGTGAGTTGAGATTATGTGATGTTGACAGGGCTGTTATTGAGTTCTATAAGTTAGTGTAAGTCATATATAATCATGGAGGAGGTTCCAGCGCTGTCAAGTGTTTGACAGCTCTTAACATGACTTTGAGATGTTTGTCAGTGGGTGTGTGGTAGTTACCCACTCATATTTAATCAGTTGTGAAACTAAGTCCTAAAACAATCTTTTCTGTTTATGATTCTCAGAATGTGATGCAGGTATTTGTGTCAACGCAACAGATTTATGCTCGTGTGATTTACAGTCCGCTTATTCTCTTTCACTTACTGTAAAGCTGTGTTTTCTCCTTCAGTGTTATTGCGCTCATATATTTTAACAGAAGCGTTTGTGTTTGTCAAACCATTCAGCTATTTTTGGACATTGTACTTGTATTCTTGGTAACAAGTTCTAATGCTTCAAGCCATGTGCTTGTGTGCTAAAATGTAAACATTACACTGTACTGTACAGACAACAATAACTGATCCTCACTTAAATCATTTTAACCAAATATATTTATTGGATAGTTTAGAAGTCTCATTATATTAATGTTGTTGTTGACTAAAGATGTTAACTTTGTATGGCTGATTTGGAAGAAATGGTCAGTGTTGATAATCTATAAACTATAGTTTAGATTTTATACTGTACTTATTCTGTAAATGAGCATGTTTGGACTTTAGGAGATTTTCTATACACCTCTTGGTTTTTAGTAAACAGTACATTTTAATTTAGGTGTTGTCCTGATGATACATTAATCCTTTAGATAGACTTCTACTTCATCTCTGAATATTTTGTATGTATTTTACAGGTGGCTAATTTGTACAAATTCATTTGTACAAATTCAAATTCATAAAAATGTCTTTTTTTATTTTTTTGTATGATTTGCGGTTTCCCGATTATGTTAGCCCAAGTATGTTAGCGGGCCTATATAATTTTAAAAATAATGATATGTTTTTGTACAATTCACATCATACGAATTCATATGAAAAACCACCTTGTAAAGTATGTACAAATTCCTGTGAGAACAGGTTAAATTTGCATGTTTGATACAAAACAATATAAGAATACAATAATTTTGCTTTATTGGTAACTGAAAGACAAAGGAAACATTATTGTAAGTATGTCTCATTCAGAGGAATTAGGAATGGAAATGTCATATAAGACTTTATGAAAGTGTAAGGATGTTTTTTTGGGGCAACTTTATCAAGCTTTTCATACAAGAAGTGATATTTCAAATCCTTTATGGCACTTTCCAAATCCATCATTTTACTCAAATTAAACCCATTTCAGTGTTTGATGTTCTTAAAACAAACGGCCTGTTATTGCCACATGAACACAAAGTGTGTATTCACTGTCGCTAAAGACAAAACTGTGGAAAATAGTGTATTAGAGAAGATCCAGCAGAGGGATGTTGTGTTTCTTCTCCAGGTCTGTTTGGAAATCTCCCATGTGTTAATAGTGGATATTTAAGATCTGCACTTTTTTCTGTCACTACTTTTATAAGTCACAAATTCCCAAAGGGGAAACAAATACAGAGCCAAGTTCTCATTCTGTTGATCTTAAATTTCCATTTCTAGGCAAGAAGGTCTCTTTCTAAAAATAACACCGTGACGGGATGAGCAAACACTTCCCAGAGAGAAGATCTGTTGATAGAAACCCTACAATGATTGATTCTCCAACTTCCAAATATTTATTATTGGAGTCCAAGTGCAAAGTGCTGAAACCCTGTGTGTGTTTTTATAAAGTTCCCCAAAATATCCATCGCTAGTAAGAGGATGAATTTGACACTCAGTGATGATATAGAGCTCATCATATGACCCATGTGTCATAGAAACAAGATTACAGATTTCTCATTGTATCACTCTTTATCAATTCTGTGAATTGTTTTCTTCCATATTGGATTTTGTCTTGCAAACTAGTCCTTGTTTTATGTTCTCGTAGTTCACATTGACACAGCATGAACTGTTTCGTATCAAACATGCAAATATATCCAGATGTAGAAGACTTTAACTGTAGTACGGTTCACTGGTTGGACATGTTTTATTTTAGAAATGAACTGCTCTTGACTTTTAACCACTTGATCAATGTGTGCTGCTCAATTAGCTTCAGTTCTTGTTTCTGATTGGTGAATAGTTGTGTTTTATTCATGATAAATCACAGTTATGAGCGCTTCACACAATGATGTTGTTTTCACTGCACATCACCTTTAACAATATAAACATACATCACATTAAACTATTTTATCCAGCAGAAGAAAGACTTTACATTTACATTGAGGCATTTTGCTGACACTTTTATCCAAAGCGACTTACAAATATTGGGAGACAAAGACTTCATAAGAGTTGCACTGATACATTGTTATGTTAAATCTAAATGTAATGTTACATTTTCAGAGTGTGTATTGTGGAATATAACGTGTAAAAATAATAATAAATGTCATGAGCTGTGAGATGAGACAGACCTAAAACATGAGGTCTGATATGTTTGTAATGGTCCCACAACAAAAATAGTTTTAAAATGGTTATTGGACCAAAACTATTTTTATTTAATCCCGTCATAAACATGTTGACATTCTATATATTGAAAGATTAAATGGTCCTTCTGCTTTACACTTTAATATAAGCAAGAAATGATTCACATTGAATCTCATCTTATATCTATGGAGTGCAGCATCTGTTTATTTGCTAAGATCACATTAATTGTGTTTCTGTGACATTTAAAATCGATACACACTGATTGTCACGGTCAATGTTTTGGTTATTTGTCACGTACATATGTTTCTGGATTTGCACCATTAAACCTGTGAAGGATGACAAAGAGATTATTGTGAAGAACGAGTCTAAATGATTTTGCATTTTACTCTCTTAAAAACGAAAGGTTCTACATTATGTCATAGACGAACCATTTTAGCCTGCTTCCATAAAGAACCGTTACCTTCCAAAGACCCTTTCTGTTTTACAAAAGGTTCTTTGTATAATAAAGGTTCTTTAGACCTTTAAAAGGTAAAAAAGAAATGGTGCTTTAAGAACCTTTGACAGAAAGATTAGAGAACCAAAAATGTTTCTCTGTGGCATTACTGTGATTGCCTATTGTAGCACATTTATTTTTAAGAGTGTGTGATTAAATTAATTAATTCACTTTTAATTCAATTTTAATTCAGATTAAATCTGTATTTAGTAATGCTTTATATGAAGTATAGAGTAAGTTATCTATATACTGTAAGCACAGCCAATCACAGCATTATTTACAGCCATAACTGGCAACAGAAAGTTGTTTATATCTATATTTATTTCTTTTCTTGTTGAGGCTTGTTCTGTTTGAATTACACGTACAGTAAGTGCAAACGAAACCTCTCACAGCTAAAAACAACAGCAACAGAAAACAACACACATGTGGTTTAAGAGACAGAGCCTCGGGGAAATCAAGAGCATCTTCACACCGTATAATGACTCTTCTGTTCTTTCCATCAACAGTTTCCACTGAATGAACAGACAGAAATACCTGCACTTTATTTATCCCTATAAACAATACTATACTGTACTACATGTCCTCCAAGACTTCTGTTTTTCTTCTACTTTGTTACCAAGTTTCATTTTAAAGCAAACATTAGCCTTTTACCAAAAAATTAAAGGAATAGTTCACTTAAAAATGACTTGATCATAGTAAGATTTATTCCTACTATGGAAAGTCAATGGGGTCCAATTTTTGGTTGAACTATTTATTTACCCGTAAAGTTTAGGCAAAAAATGAATTGACTCCTACACTCCTAAAAATAAAGGTTCTTCTCATAAAAGAACTCTTCCTGTTTTTTTATATTCTAAAGGACCTTTTTCTACTTCTGTGAAACTGACAGGATCATTAGATGTTTTTTGAAGCACCTTTATTTTTAGGAGTGTAAGTGTTTACCCAGAAATATTTACCTCTATGACTTTCTTCTTATGAAACAAACAATTCAGTTTTTTTGCAAAGAGATGATTAGCCCATCAATCCATAGTGAATTAAACTTTACATGAACCTCTGCATTATATTCAACATCATCAAATGGTTATAATTTGACCAAATGAGGTTCACATTGAGGTAACTGATAATAAACACAGCATGATAAAACACCAAGCTTTGCTATTATTTTCAGGCCAACAAATGATTTCCAGATGTGCATCTATTGTTATATAGACCTGTTTTTCATCCCACAGTATCCTCCAGCTGTTTTATTACAGGAGATATATAAATCACAGAGGTAATTAGGGATGTGACAGAAAAAATGTTTAACATACTTTCAGACTGACATAGCCGCAGGACACGGTTACGAAGCATGTAAATGGTCAATTAGTCTGATTAAGCTTGTGTAATGCATACAGATGTGTATGTTTGTGGTCTATATTTCAGATTAAAAGGTTTTAGAGAATGAACAGTTGTATCTTTAGTGATGATGTATCTTCATTATGTCTGTTGTTGATGTCTATTGTTGCTCATAGAGTTGTATAGTAGTAGTTCAATGTAGAGTAGTAAACAATGTTTATATCAACCTGTTTATTGTATCTTGCCCCCTGGAATCATGACTTGATTCATGACTTTAGAAAGTATAAAAAATGTATGAAGTGATGTAGAGTCCAGACAGAGACAGGAAAGGAGTTCCATCAATCGGACATCACATCATTATTTATGCCCTGCTCATTTACATAATGCTGTTTCTAATGTTAATTGGCAATGTAAATGTATTCAATCAGTTTAGCATTCAAGATTTTCTCCAGCGCTTTTTGCAACAGGCACTGCATGAACTCATAAAACGACCTGCTTATATCCACCCCGACACACTTTCTTCTGTGTTTATTTCAAGTCCTGCTGGACCCTCTTGTGATGTTTAACAGGACAGATCTGTGCTTTCTCATCCACAGGAAGAAAGACGGAGAGAAAGTATTCAGACAGAATATTAAACACACCGGTGTTCATAAGCGCTCATTCGGGAATGTTTCTATCGGCGTGTATTTTCTCTGCAGTCCTCTAGAGGAGATGTGATGTTAAGAAGATTTCTGGAGGTAACATGTTCATGTCATGGCATGTGAAGTTTGAACAGTGCATGTAT
The DNA here is from genome assembly GCA_019155185.1 of Beaufortia kweichowensis. Lineage (NCBI taxonomy): Eukaryota > Metazoa > Chordata > Actinopteri > Cypriniformes > Gastromyzontidae > Beaufortia > Beaufortia kweichowensis. The sequence goes on from CM032794.1 coordinate 872,622, forward strand.
GTGTAACAGAGACATCTATGCTCGTGACTATTGAATCTAGATTAGGAGAGAAAAGGTTTAAGATTAGTTGTTCGGTAGTTGTTAGGTGATATGAAAAGCTTTTTGCATTACATGGTAAATCTTTAGTAGTGTCTGGCTGTCAGAAAACAGGAACACTGTGTTAAAAGTTCATTCTTTTAACTGAAATCTGTAATAGGCATTTATGTTTCTGGCAATTCAACTATTTTACAAGGTGGATCATTTGTATGAATTCGTTGTACTTTTTAGTATGATGTGCTCTCATACAGATCGTACGTCTCCTTGATGGTTATGTTTTGGGCCGAGCTTCATTATAACGTTTTTATACAATGTACTTTGTAAAGTAATAATGAAATCTCGTAAGATCAGGCTGGGCATGTTGGAATATCTTTCAGTCTTGTATATTCATTGAAGGGGAAGTCACATTTTGTCAAAACATTTGACAAATTATATTTAGTGGAAAGTTTTAGGTCACCCTTACTGTTTCAACCGCAGTTTGACCCCAATATCTTCATCCCAATCAAACCTGGAATTAATAAATATTTTGTAGTTTCGGAAAGCACTCAAAATTGTTTCCACTGCTGAGACCTCCAGAGTTATCCTGATGGAAGCGATGGAAGGGTTTACAAAAGCCACTGAGCTGTTTAATGTAATGCAGGGAATTATGCCGTGTTGTTTGACTTATGACCGAATGGCGAAAGCAAAGAGTTTAGCTTAGGGTGACCATATCTGGACAGTGTTTGAGGGTGACACCATGACAAATGCCGCTGAGATTTGGGACGAGTCCTGCGGGAAAAGCGCAAAGAATCCCAACGTGTCCTGATGTGATTCTTCCTGAGAAAGATAGCGGAAACTTCTCCGGCTAGCCAAATGGCTGTTGATGTATGGGCTACGAAATGCAAGAAAGAAAGTTTTATTGAAGCATTTTCCGATAGGGTTTACTCTTAGTGACATCTATTCTCCCTGGAGGATGTCATTAGCTCAGTCAGGCCAGCGTGTGTACAGAAGAATCACATTTGTTCTCAGGAGAGCACATATGCCTTCAGTGATATCTTCATCTCTCTGGAGAGACAGATGCACCATCTGCTGGTAAGATTACACCAGCGTCTGCGGTGAACGCTCAGGGGTGGGTCAATATGGGGTGTTCAATATTAGGCAATAGGTTAAAGCAAAAAAAGTTCAAAGGGACGAATGTCTGGTAAGCTTTCTGAATGTCTCAGATTGATAAAGTATAATAGTATTTAGATATTAGATAGACCAAAAACATGGATGTTGAGTTTCTTTTTAGCAAAAAACCTTGTGTGTGTTTAAGATGCTGAAATAATAGCATTGAATTGACATTTATCATCATTTTTGCTGTATTCTCCTGCAGTCTGACAAAAGGATTTTAAAAGTAAAAATATGACATTATTGTTTCTGTTTTAGCTCAACATGATATTTGACATGATACATTTAGCCTACATGATATTTCATGTTATCTATATCATGCTGATGTTGTGGTGTTAATTTTCTGTGTTGTTTAACGTGAAATTCACTGTTATGTTTTATATTCTAATATAGTGAATGTAATTCATTCTTTAAAGGTTCTTTACAGCGATGCTATTTTTTCAGTCTTTCTTTACCTTTTTTATGGTCTAAGGACCCTTTTTTCCACTAGAAAACCCTTTTGTGAAATGTAAATGTTGAAGGTTCCTTATGGAAAACAATTCGTGTTACTACTGTAAAATATATCAAATCAATTCATTTAAAACAGGTCACAATCTGTTTTCTTCCAATGGGTAATAATACAACATTACCAAAATGACATAATGAATGTTGATGTTTTGATTGATGTGTGTAGTAAGACTCATGAAGGTTAACCATGGCTTTAATATAGTGAATTGTATTTACCATGTGTATAGTTTCATTTGTAGTAAAATCATGGTTAATGTTTGTAAGGGTGGAGGAAACTGGTTACCAGTATGCACTTTTCTTCATATGCAAACACTATAAAGATGTCTAGATTTTTTTATTTTATTTATTTGCTGTTCAGTAAATACTTCCTTAAGTGATTGAGTCCTTGAGTGAGAGAGTAAGTGAGAGAAAGAGAGAGAGAGAGACAGAGAGAGAGAGAGAGAGAGAGAGAGAGAGAGCGTGCGTGCGTGCGTGTGGGTCTGTGTGTGTGAGAGAGAGAGAGAGAGAGTGAGAGAGAGAGAGAGAGAGAGAGAGAGAGAAGCAGAGTGTGTGTGTGTGTGTGTGTGAGAGAGAGAGAGAGAGAGAGAGAGAGAGAGAGAGAGTGTGTGTGTGTGTGTGTGTGTGTGTGTGTGTGTGTGTGTGTGTGAGAGAGACAGAGAGAAACAGAGAGAGAGAGAGAGAGAGAGAGAGAGAGAGAGAGAGAGAGAGAGAGAGAGAGAGAGAGAGAGAGAGAGAGAGAGAGAGAGAGAGAGAGAGAGAGAGAGAGAGTGTCAGTCAGTAATACAGTATGATTGCAGTCAGTGCTCGTCGTCGGTGTTGTTGTTTCGCTCTTCGCGCTTTAGTTTAATGGTGTAAATGTGAGAGATCTTCATCAGACTCGATCAGATTCATGTGATTATGGAGGTTTATCCGTCTGAAAGTGAAAGGATGATGGAGGCTTGGCTCGACGATCATCTCCAGTTCACGCATTCATACTTTGTGCGAAAAGCGTCTCGGTAAGTTTAACAGCAGGTTGAATTTCATTCATTGAAAGACTTTCGGCTTATTCAGGACGATAGAATGTAACACACAACACTGACGTAACAATGTAACGTGTTCATTTAACTTCACCGCGTTTGAGGTTCAACATTTGTACTTTAATCCTCATTTTGTCTGTTTTATTTTTTAGCAATTGGTCATGTTGTGTTATGTGTGTCGTGTTGTGATTATGTGACAGAAGTCACAGTCCTTGACATCAGCGGTGTGAAATATAGTTAAAGTCATCAAACATTCTGTCATCATATATTTCCTCTCATGTGGTTTATAAACCTGTCTGTAACACAAAAGCAGATATTGTGAGAAATGTTTCAGTGGTTTTGTGTTCATATAATGAAAGTCAATGAGGGTCAATGTTGTTTGATTATCAACAGAATATCTTCATTTGTGTTTAGCAGAAGAATGAAAGTCATACATGATCGTTTAAGTCTCTCTGTTATATGAATGAATTGATGTTTCAGACAGATACAGCTGCTGTGAGTTGATCCAGGTGGATTTGACTGTGTTGTGATCATGTGATTCATTCATTGCAAATGATTTTAATAAGGATCCATTTGAGGCTTTTCACTTTTAGCTCAAACATAAATATGACTGTTTGCATTAGTAACTGTATGAGGATTGGGCTTCAAAGTGAATGTTATTTATTCAAACACACTTTACATCGGTGAAGTTTGACTCTTCTCCTTTTATTGTAAACATTTCATTGATTTCTATACGTGCACTGACAGTGTTTGTTCAATAAAAGCCATTACAGAGTTCTTTGGCCAATCCAAAGTGCCTTAAATTGATCTCTTCTTGTATAAACTCAAGTCTCATGTTTTGGTTTCATGCCTTTTTAAGGGAAATGGTCAACGCCTGGTTTGCTGAGCGAATTCACTGCATCCAGCCGTCCAGAGAAGGAGCGAAAGCCCCGTCAGAACCCCTGACAGTCCTCCATACGCTCGGTCCATCCGATGCACCGTCTCCCAGCCCGACACCGTCCACCCCTACGCGAAAGATCTCGGCATCCGAGTTTGATAGACCTCTTCGTCCCATCGTGGTGAAAGACGCGGAGGGTGCGCTCACCTTCCTGAGCGACACGGAGAAGGTAGAGATGCCTCTTCCCGCCTCTCAGCGGACGGACACGGGTGGAGACCGCTGCGCTCGTCTGCTGGAGCTCGTGCGAGACGTTTCCAGTCATTTGGATCTCACGGCTCTCTGTCACAAGATCTTCTTACACACTCATGAGTTGATCGCTGCTGATCGGTACTCGTTGTTTTTGGTGGGTGAGGACAGTTCCAACAGAAAGTTTTTGGTTAGTCGACTGTTTGACGTGGCTGAAGGAACCACTCTGGAGGAGGCGTCCAACAGCGGCATTCGCCTGGAGTGGAACAAAGGCATCGTGGGATACGTGGCAGCCACAGGAGAACCTCTCAACATCAAGAATGCATATGAGGTTCGCCTGTCTGTCTATCTATCTCACATCTGTCTGTCATCTCCATCCATCTATTACACTGCAAACACATCTCCAGATGACTAACTTGCTCGTCTCAGTTTGTGAATGTAGGATGTTTATTTGTCATGTGTACAGGATACACAATTTAACACAGTTTGAGAGACAAAAATAAAATTTCCAGCTTTATTCGAGCCTCCCGGGTGA
>CM032794.1:881987-921987 GCA_019155185.1 Beaufortia kweichowensis
ATCTGCCAAATGCAAAAAAGTATGAACCATAGCCATAGTCATCTCTTAAACCGTTGACAGTTTTCAGACAAATCCATATGGCAGGTGACAGTCAAGTGCATTGCAAGCATTAACTCTCAATATATCATATTATTCTTTTGTTGTTTTCGGTGGACTCGTCTCTGCTTTGCTCGTAACTATTTCGATTTAGTGAAGTGGAAATTTGAGGCGTTTTTGAAATGCACAAACATGAGCGTATTAAAGCGTGACGGCGGGTGTTGAGTTTACACAGACGGCCGCACACTAATCATGTTAACAAGAAAGAGAAATACTGGCATAGAGTGAATGTAAGTACAGCTGTTCTTCTTGTGTTACAGAACACCTTCTCCAGTGTGTTTCACATGGAATATGAGGAACTCGCTGGATCTGTGGATTTCTCAAACAGGTGAGGAAACGAAAAGTTAAACAAAATTAACTTACTGTCGACAGCAAACATATTATATTAACACTCATGCACTTCTAGTGGAAATCTATCATTGCACAGGAATAAATGTTAACATCAAACTTATATTGGCATTTTTATCAAAGGTTTTCATCATACTGATAGGTCAGATGGTTTAAATCCTCATGTGAGGAAGTTTTTAAAGCATTTGTTTGTGATTAAATCATGATTTTTCATAGTCAGATAAAGTCGAATTATCACATCTATAACAGTCCATATTCCTCATAAATGAACACATGAAAATTAAAATAACTATTTGATGTCCTTTAAAGAGTCATCTCTTCTTCATTTGTTGGGTATTATTGCTTCTGATTTGTGTATTTTCATTCACAGAAATTCATAGAAACTACAATTTATTGATAAAGTTTTAAGTATAAAACATAGAACATGAATTGTTCTGTAGTTTTGAAATATCCTAGAAGAAGCACTTTTGCTTTACAGTACCGTAACTTTTCTTTCTTTGTAAAAAGAGCTGATCAGGTGATATAAGAAGGAAATTCTTGTTTTTATGAGGTAATGCAGCATGAAGACAGGATCAGTAAACATGGCTTGTGTCTTTGATCAAGTGAGTCGTAACCTCACGGCAAATACACTTTGTACTTTTTCACTCATAAATCAAGCATTTATTAGCATGATCTCAATAAAACAAATGTACTTTATTTCATGATTTTCCTTAAAATAGCCTTTGTGGCATACTGTAAATAAGAATTCTTCATAAATGTTTCTTTAGTTTTTAGCCAAAAGACATTTGTTTCCTCTTTTGTTTGGGTAGTAAAAATATTTTATTTGGAGTTATTGTTAAATGTTTTGTGTAGCTGTAAAGCAGAGTTCAGATGTGCATGTAAATGTATTTTAGATTTTAGTCACATCCAGATTTAAAGGTAAATTTATATGAAGATATGAGATAAAAAAATGTATTTTACTTCTCTGATAGATCATTTTAAATGGTCTTACAGTGTGACAAGTGCTGTTTATTTCTGGTTATGTTGGTATTTTGTCTGAGCAGTTTTAGCTTTGATTTGAGACATGACGGACAGTTTTTCCATTGGTTTATAAGTAAAGCTTGTATTGCAAAAATACTACTAACAACATGCAACAGTTTATATATACTTTACTTGTTTTTGCCTTTGTAAGTCAAACACTTTATTCTCTATTATTCATGAGACAGAGCGGTATGTAAAATATTTCATTTACAGTGGCTTTCTTGGGGTTTTAACTTTTTTCATTCATTAAAAGTATTACAGTCATGTAAAGCACGCTTGGAATGTAATTCTCAAATGGTTTTGCCTTAGGACACAAATTTTACAAGCCAATGCAGTATATAAATTCAAACATAAAATCAAGCATTAAAATTTGTTAACATAATTATAATCTGCATAGATACAACAATATTCATATTCAGTAGTTAACATGACAGACTAAATTAAAAAAATAACAACATCAGCATAACAACAGCAGAAGTGATGCATTTTACTGGGTGAAAAACAGCTGTCTGCATTTAGGTTTTATGTTCATTTTACCTGAATCATTGATAAATTACATTAAAAAAATATATATTCTAACATTGTTATGTGTTTAAAATCCTTCTTTTACAGTCTTTATAGTATAGAAGACTTTTACAGCTATCCATTTAAAAACAATTAAATATACATGTGTTTATGAGATTCAATGTACTTTGTAGGATTTCTGTGAATTAAAAAGCACAAACCAGAAGCAATAATACCCAACAAATGAAGAAGAGATGACTCTTTAAAGAACATCAAATAGTTATTTTATTTTATTTTTCAGGTGTTCATTTATGATTACAATTCTGAAAACAGCACTTTATCTGACTATGAAAAATCATGATTTAAACATTAACAAATGCTTTAAAACTTTAACAGAGACCTCACATGAGGATTTGATTTGATATTGATTTACCTTCATGTTAAGATTGACATTTGCATGACATTACGCTAGCGCCGTCCAGTGATGTATAATTATGTGCAGCTGAACTGAAACATCTTCTTCTTCAGGGAATGTGACGTCAACAAGATTAACTACATGTACGCTCAGTATGTGAAGAACACTATGGAGCCGCTGAACATCTCTGATGTCACAGAAGATCAGAGGTTTCCATGGACAGTGAGTACAGCGGGTCAATCCCTCTCTGAGATCCGGATGTTCTGTGGCTTTAACTCTCATTCATACAGACGTTCTTCTGCTTTTAAGCCTCAGGGATGTGTTTATTACTCTCTTTTAGCTCAGGAAATTGCTGGAGATCTGGGTTATGTTTTATTAGTTCTTCTCTGGCTGAAAAGCATGAACACAATGTCAACATTAGTTAGCTGAACGTTAGGTAATATTCGAGTAATTGAGATGGTTTTTGTGCCTTAAAGCACAAGAACATTTATTGAGTTCTTGGATTAATAATTAAATGTCAATATTATTGTTTGGATTATTTGGTTCATATTGACATTAATTTGGGTTTGTTTGTCTCTTTTCTAAAACGCTACCGGAGACGATTATAAGATTACTGTCGTCTCAGAAGATTTATTCTCATGACAGATATATTAAAGACATTTCATCTGTAACTTTCATTTCTATGGAATCTGGAGTCTTCTTGCCTTTATCTTTATTTCTTGTCTTTATTTCTAAGACTGAAAATCTACAGCTGTCAAACTGTCAGGTTAAAAGTCTTCTCTGCACACCGATTAGGAATGGAAAGAAGGACAAAGTGATAGGTATGTCTTTTATTCCACATGGAAAACTTAGACATTCAGAAATATATTATTAAAAGCCACCATGACTTTTACTATTGTTCATACATAACGATTATACAGAAAGACTTTTTGTTTACCAGATCTGTAGGCCCAGCCCTGGTCATATACAGAGATACAGACAGATGATTATAAAACTGAATACATCAATACAAGATCTACAATGAAGCTCTGAATAGATTTGAATAATTTACTTTCTCTGGTGTTTAAAGGGTTAATTCCTCCTCATTGGCTCTTCATGCTGACAATGATTGAAAGCACTAGACTTTCTGTCTGTGTATAATTGATTGTGTGTCTCATTAATCTGCTTCTACATGTACAATAGAGATTCATTAACTCGTGCTTTAGTATGATGAACTCCAGCTTAAAGAAACAGTACACTGTTATCATGGCATCTGTTTTTAACATTTCAAAACATATCCTGGCTTTTCATTTCAGATACATTGAGAAAAAAACTAAAATCTTCTGAAAATCAAAGTGTTTTGGATCATGACAATAGCTTTACTGAATTATGAATTATTAAATCCTCGTCCAAATCATTGATTTGTACAACCAAGAAGACAAACAATAAACAAAAAATAATAATTATAATAAATAAAAAAATAAAGCCCATCCATCCATCCATTTTCCTCCACTTATCCGCTTAAAAATAAAAAATAAAAAATAAAAATAAAGCAACTATATGAATATAGATGATGAAATGATATAGATAAGAGAATGAATAGGTGAATACATACAAGAACAAGAGAATAAATACACACATAAATCAATTTTATCTGTACTGTACCATAAATACAGCCACTTTTTTGATTTTGTCCTCATTCACTTTTTTATTATTCATTACAATAATAGCAGCAATGCTCTTGTTCATCAAATAAAAAGATGAATTAAAAACTCTTGAAGTTTTAAAATAATACATGTATGATTTTGACACCAAACCACAAAATGAACTTTTTTACTAACTCTAGTTCTTTCTTTAGATAATGGAAATAATTAACAGTAAAGCTGAACTTTTTTCCAGAGGAACCGCCAGCTGAAAGAGTTTCCAGCGTTTGTCGTTTCTTTTAAGATGTTTTGGCTTATGAACGCAGGTGTCTGCCAGCTGGTCAATAAGATGGATGATTGTTCAGGGGAAATCAAAGCCTTTAATCGTAATGATGAGCAGTTTCTGGAGGCCATCGCTATATTCTGTGGATTGGGTATTCAGAACACACAGATGTATGAAGCCGTGGAGAGAGCCATGGCTAAACAAGACGTCACACTTGAGGTATAAATGCACATCACAATCCAAATAAATACACAAACAAGTCCTGAGAATAAGATCCGCTTATATTCAGGTTTTTTTTTTTACTAATGTTTGATACCGTGACTTTAAAGGGATAGAGATGTGTTTAGTTAGGGACACATTTGTGTGTCTTATTCTAGGTTTAAAGAAGTATACCGATAGCACACTTGAGTAAACGTCTTTTTTGAGATGACACATACATTTTGAGATGTACAAATATTTCAAATAGTCTGAGATTTTATTAAAGACAACTGTATTAGATGAAGATGAAGCTTAAAGGGATAATTCATCCCAAACTGAAAATTCTTTCATCATTTATTCATCCTCATGTCAAACCTGTTTGACTTTCTTTCTTCTGCAGAACACAAAAGAAGAGATTTTAAAGAATGTTGATAATCAAACAACACTGACCCTCATTCACTTCCATTATATGAACAAAAACATTTCTCAAAATATTTTCTCAAAAAGAAAGAGTCACATACAGATTTATAAAGCACACAAGAGTGAATTAATGATGATTTTGGGGTGAACGATCACTAAATTCTTCTTGTGTTTTGCATGTAAACATCACATACATACAGGTTGCTTGTTTGTTGTCAGGTCTGCTGTAACATCCTTTAATAACTACATCTTTGCAAAGTATGTACAACACAGTCCTGATGGAAATCATTTATGATATCTTGCATTAAAATGAACTTTAGCCGCATGTGACGGGAGGAACACAGCCAGGAATAGTTTTATAGTTCATTCAGAACAGTACAGGTGATCTTTAATGTGTTGGTGTTGTGTATGTGTCAGTGTCAGGAGCTTTACTGTCATGTTCTTCACCGCAGCTGACATCATGGCTGCTCACTTCTGTCATAATCCACACGACATATAACATCAGAATACTAACATACATCTGACCTATTACTGCCGGCTCACAGACTATAAGGAAAAACATAGCGAAATGCAGATAATACAATTTAAAAGTTTCATTTTAGTTTTATTGATTTCTTTAAGAGACAGTTTTGAGTACATGATCTTCACTCTTTAAAATCCCATGTTTCTGCAGGTTCTGTCATATCACGCTTCTGCTGGAGATGAGGAGACACGGGCACTGCAGGTAACATCTTTCTCTTCATCAAAGCTATGGTTTCACTATAAATACCACAGTTATTATGATGAGATTACTATCTCATTAAGCCATCATTCATTTTTATAAGGGTCTGTCTATAACAGATGTTAATGTAAAAGGTTTCTGTTGCTCTGATGTGACCTTTGACATTAAGGGTCAAGTGTTTCCTCTTGACATATTCAGATAATGAATGTACCGGAGGCTGCAGGTTGCTATGATACACACGCTCATCCTGAGATCAGGATAAATCTGCTCTGATTAGACTCATTACAGTCATCACGTCATAAGACATAATCACAATCAACAGCAAAATAATTATGACAATTATTCTAATGATGGAAAATGTCAGCATGTGGATTTATCACATGAAGGTGTGCGAAAGATTTCAAGCACATGAGGATATACTTCATTATGAGTATTATGAATAATGGTTTGGTTAAAACGTCTATTGCCATTGCAGATGCTGTCACAGTTATTTCATCATTTCTTCAAGCTTCTTTTAGGTCATAGAAATCCCACAACATACTTATTATAGTAATACTTCAGCAAAATTAAAGAATATTTGAAGTATAATTCATGTAGAAAGTACTACCACACTCTAAAAAAGGATGTGTTATTTTTTAACACATTTTTTGTGTTATGCTGTTTAACACATAATGTGTCATTTTGTGTTAAATACATAAAAGGGACAACACATGTTGAGTTGAAAGTATCTTTATCTTCACACAGAGATGTGTTTAGTTAGGGACACATTTGTGTGTCTTATTCTAGGTTTAAAGAAGTATACCGATAGCACACTTGAGTAAACGTCTTTTTTGAGATGACACATACATTTTGAGATGTACAAATATTTCAAATAGTCTGAGATTTTATTAAAGACAACTGTATTAGATGAAGCTGAAGCTGAGAACAGTTAATACTACAAACTCTGATGCTGATCACAGATCATTAATTATTCATCACCTGCAGGGTCACTGACACTGTGTGTGTGCGTGTGTGTGTCTGTGTGTGTGTGTGTGTGTGTGTGTGTGTGTGTGTGTGTGTGTGTGTGTGTGTGTGTGTGTGTGTGTGTGTGTGTGTGTGTGTGTGTGTGTGTGTGTGTGTGTGTCTGTCTGTGTGTGTGTGTGTGTGTGTGTGTGTGTGTGTGTGTGTGTGTGTGTGTGTGTGTGTGTGTGTGTGTGTGTGTGTGTGTGTGTGTGTGTGTGTCTGTGTGTGTGTGTGTGTCTGTGTCTGTGTGTGTGTGTCTGTGTGTGTGTGTGTGTGTGTGTGTGTGTGTGTCTGTGTGTGTCTGTGTGTGTGTCTGTGTGTGTCTGTGTGTGTCTGTGTGTGTGTGTGTGTGTGTGTGTCTGTGTGTGTGTGTGTGTGTGTGTGTCTGTTTATTCTGGAGACCAAATGTCCCCACAAAGACAGCAATACTAGTAATTTTTAACCTTGTGGGGACATTTCTTTTACTTATAAATCATATGAAACTATGTTGATTCTGCAGACAGGTTTGTGTGATGATGAGTTAAATGGTCTCTTGTGTCTGTCGACAGACGGCTGTGATTCCATCAGCACAGAGTCTCAGACTGCTGGACTTCAGCTTCAGTGATTTTGATCTGACGGATGTTGAGACCACACAGTCAACCATACGAATGTTTGTGGATCTCAAACTTGTGCAGAACTTTCAGATCAAATACAAGGTAAAATTCATGTCTTGACATTCAGAATGATAAAGCTACTGAACAACTGTTCCTCTCTCTTGTCTGTGTCTGTCTATCTACATTGTGGGTGTTATAATTAATCATTAATTAACATTTGGGTTGCAGACATGTATTAAAATGATTTGAATTACAGTATCACCTGATATAAACATTGACTTCACATGTCAAAAAACATGTTTCTTCTAAGACTGATAAATAGACTGAACTGAGACATCTGAGTATATAAGAGCTATAATAGCGTCAAGAGTACAGATGAGATAATGTGATCTTGAAAGATAACGATAAGACATTCTTTGTGTTTATATTGACATGGATTGACTTTGGTATCTAAGCACATGTTAAGACATTGTAAAGATGCTTTTTTCAAACTCACCAGAAGGCAAATTTATACGCATTTCTATTTCTCATGATAAATTCAGCTGTTAAAGACGGTGTGCAGTGAGTCAATAGTTTAGAAATAGACAATCTGTTCACCAAACTGTAAATTATAAGAGGAGATAACCCAGTCAATAAAGAGCTGTCAATGTCTGAACTATAATTACCAGATGAGAACACTTTACTGGCTGTAATCAGGTGTGTTTATGATGGACATTCAGAATGTCTTTTTATTGGGTTTCTGGGCGTGACTTACAGAATAAATAAAAACTGATTTTCACAGCGGTGAAAAGATCTGATCAATCAGATTGATCTAATATTAGACGTGATCCCTGATCCCAGAACAGAGAATACAACCCGACATAGAGTCCCTTATGGAAATAAACCCTAATAAAACATGTGTATTAAACCACGCTGGCCATTGTCTCACTATAGTACCAATAGTTTAATCATGGTATTCAATGGGCCAAAAAACATAAAACTATGGTTCATTTTCAGAAGAACTGGACTGTCTTGTTGTTCAACCAATGGCATGTTTTTAAACATTTAGTATTCTTTTAAATCCATTTGGTAACGCTGGTGGTGCAGAAATAACCATAAACTCATGACACAGACTTTACAGAGAAAATCTTTGGTGTGGCAAGTTGTGCACAATAAGACCAGTGATGTGTGTGAAGTGTTTTCTATCATCTCTGTTTCAGAGTTTGTGTCAGTGGATCTTAAGCGTAAAGAAGAACTACAGAAAGAACGTCGTCTACCACAACTGGAGACACGCCTTCAACACGTCACAGTGCATGTTTGCCGTGCTTAAATCCGGGCAGGTTCAGGTCAGTGACCCCACTGACACAGCACAGGTCAAAGGTCACGTCAATAGACCGGCATCTGGCTTACAGCTTCCACTTTAATAGGCAACAATCAGTAACCACATCTATAATCACACAGACTCTTTTCTTTAGTTTTATAAACAATCGACTGTGTTTATTAAGTGCCGGAGAGCTTTGAAGTGAAACAGAAGTGGACAGTTTTACTGTGTTTTCCACTATAAATATCTTCTGCTGTTCACCGGCGCTGTTAATCATTTACATGCTAGATTGACAGAGAGCTTTCTGTGACAAAGAAAAGTCTGCTGATATCTTTTAGACGTAAAGGTTTTAATGTTGAGTCAAGCGGACGTCTTTTCTTATAAATGATCATTTTAAAAGCATGGTTTCGACACAGAAAGCACATGTTATTTCTATTGTGACCATCTCTGTGAAATCCAGATTAAAGTCTCATAATCTAATCATCAAAGTATTTATAGCCATTACTAAAAGAGCTCATGTGTGTTTATTGCTGTAAATCATAGATGATATAACAGTACTCCAATTTTCATGTATAAGACTGAAATGAATTTTAGTTTATTATTTTGCACAAAATAATACAGGAAGTTGTCTTTCTTATCATTGATTGAAATCTTTGACATGTTATTACTTAAAGATATCAAGGTTATATTTTCATAACTTCATTTTTTATGGGATGATAACTGTTTTTTTAAAGTAATAATCAATATCATATAAGGTAGATATCTGATCATATTGAAAATGTTCTCTTGCTTTACCTCTTGTCTGATCTCATCATGTGTCGGTGTAATGATATGGTGTGTGTTGATTGACAGAATAATTTGAGTGATTTGGAGGTTTTGGCTCTGATGATCGCAACATTGAGTCATGATTTAGATCACAGAGGCGTCAATAACTCATACATTAAAAGGTTTGTGCTGGTTTAACTTTATTATTTTACCATTGAGCTGATTTATATTCAACTGAACTGACACTGTGATATTTCATTGTGTTACAGGAGTGATCATCCACTGGCTCAACTATACTGCCACTCCACCATGGAGCATCATCACTTTGACCAGTGTCTCATGATCCTCAACAGCCCTGTGAGTACATGACACACACACACACGCACGCACACACACACATCACATACAGACACACACACACACACAAACACACACACATCACATACAGACACACACACACACACACACACACACAAACACACACACACATTACATACAGACACACACACTCACACATGCACGCACACACACACACAGACACACACACGAACACACACACAGACACACACATACAGACACACACACAGACACACACACACACACATCACATACAGACACACACACAGACACACACACACACACACATGCACGCACACACACACTCACACATGCACGCACGCACACACACACACATCACATACAGACACACACACACAGACACACACACATCACATACAGACACAGACACACACACACACACACACACACAGACACACACACACACACATGTAAACACTGCGTCTCAGCTGATAAGAGTAATTCACTTCTGTTTCATAAAGTTATTTTTAAGAACATCCTGCAGCATCATTATTATCTAATACATGTTTAAACATAAGCAAACCTCATAAATACTCTCACTCATGTTGTGTTATTATCTTTGAACTTGTTGTTGTAATTCAATCATGCAGACGTGATCTCTTTGTTCACCTGACTTGACCTCTAACATGCCTGTTTTACAGGAAATAATGAATCGATACTGCAATAAAGTTGCTGTTACTGTTCCACTGTTCATCTTCCACATAACCTGTGACTGAACCTTTCATTCATGTGTGGCAGGATAATCAGATTCTGAGCGCTCTTTCTCTAGACGAATACAAGACAACACTGAAGATGATCGAGAAGGCTGTATTAGCTACTGATCTGGCTGTATATATGAAGTATGTAGCAGGTGTCACATACAGCTGTATCAGACAAGCTGTCTATCTGTCTGTTTATCATCTCTCTCTCTCTCTCTCTCTCTCTCTCTCTCTCTCTCTCTCTCTCTCTCTCTCTCTCTCTCTCTCTCTCTCTCTCTCTCTCTCTCTCTCTCTCTCTCTCTCTCTCTCTCTCTCTCTCTCTCTCTCTCTGTCTCTCTCTCTCTCTCTCTCTCTCTCTCTCTCTCTCTCTCTCTCTCTCTCTCTCTCTCTCTCTCTCTCTCTCTCTCTCTCTCTCTCTCTCTCTCTCTCTCTCTCTCTCTCTCTCTCTCTCTCTCTCTCTCTGTCTCTCTGTCTCTCTCTCTCTCTCACTCTCTCTCTCTCTCTCTCTCTGTCTCACTCTCTCTCTCTCTGTCTCTCTCTCTCTCTCTCTGTCTCTCTCTCTCTCTCTGTCTCTCTCTCTCTCTCTCTCTCTCTCTCTCTCTCTCTCTCTCTCTCTCTCTCTCTCTCTCTCTCTCTCTCTCTCTCTCTCTCTCTCTCTCTCTCTCTCTCTCTCTCTCTCTCTCTCTCTCTCTCTCTCTCTCTCTCTCTCTCTACAGGAAGAGAACAGAATTCTTCGAGTTGGCTAAGAACAGTCAGTTTGTTTGGGAGGATGAAGAGCACAGAGATCTTCTGAGGTCAGTAGAATGACTCATGTCTTCATGTTTGTCTGATCTGTATGGGTTTCTTTGTTGTGATTGTTGTTGTTTTAATCGTCTGCAGGTCAATGCTGATGACGGCGTGTGATATTTCTGCCATCACAAAACCCTGGCCAGTACAGAAGAGGGTGAGATATGTTTTTCATCTGTACTGTATGTATGAAAGCAGCATTTCTCTCTGTCTGTCTGTCTGTCTGTCTGTCTGTCTCTCTCTCTCTCTCTCTCTCTCTCTCTCTCTCTCTGTATGAAAGCAGCATTTCTCTCTCTCTCTCTGTCTGTCTGTCTGTCTGTCTGTCTGTCTGTCTGTCTGTCTGTCTCTCTCTCTCTCTCTCTCTCTCTGTCTCTCTCACTCTCATCTCTCTCTCTCTCTCTCTCTCTCTCTCTCTCTCTCTCTGTCTCTCTCACTCTCACTCTCTCACTCTCTCTCTCTCTCTCTCTCTCTCTCTTCAGTAATTATCAGTCTGGGTTGTTAATTAGCATTATGTTGAGGGTGCAGCTGTGTTCCTATCAACTCAAATATAATTGAGACCTTCAGACTCACACTTCAGACTGCACATTACCAGAAAACATGACCTCTGAAATCACACTCAGACATGCTGTCGATGAGGAAATAAAAAGCAGTATAAAGGTCAAATGGAAATGGACTCGTGATGGTGTCTTTCTGTCAGGTAACACATATTTTCTGTTTGAACAGATAGCAGAACTAGTTGCCACAGAGTTCTTTGAACAGGGTGACAAGGAACGACGAGAGCTGAACATTGAACCTATCGTGAGTAGTTTCCTTTATTTATAGAAGGAGTCATCATGTGTTTTATTCAAGCAGCTGAGTTTAAGATCAACAATAAGTCATCGTTACATTTATGTTAACTATGATAGACATAATGGACACTAACATGACAGTCACATCTATAAGGATCACTATAAGGAATGATCATGTAAAAAATGTTTCTCGTGACAATTTCTTTAATTAAAAAACTACAATTTAGTGAAAAATGAATGAATTTATGAAAATGAATTTAAATGAAAAGCATGAGAGTTTGAGGGATGATAATGTGACAGATTCATGTGACTTTATTCTCTCTAAGGATCTGATGAACAGAGAGAAGCGAGATAAAATTCCCAGCATGCAAGTGTCTTTTATTGATGCCATTTGCACACAGTTATATGAGGTAAATGTGTATTTATGTACTTTAGTTTACAGTATATTACACAACAGGTTGGGTTTGTCATTTCTTCTGATGTATGTGATTGTCAGGCTCTGGCGGGTATCTCAGAGCTCTGTTCTCCTCTGCTGGAGGGCTGCAGGACAAACAGAAACAATTGGAAGATACTCGCTGAACAAGGCGAAGAAGGCGCTTTGATGAATGGACTGTAGTTTTCTGTCGGCACGTGTCGCTTTTCAGATCAACATTCACAGACATGAAACTGAAAGAGTTTGACTGATGCAGAAAGACGTCATGACAAACAGATAGATGGATGTTTACATGTTTAAGCTGATGAAGAGATGTTTTGACTACTGATTAAAACCATCTTTACTCATTAAAGAAACTGATCTGGGTTCAACACAAATGAACTTCTATTGACATCATCTGGGACTCAGTTTGTAAAATGAAAGAACACATTTGCAGTGATGTAGTTACAATGGGCAAGACATTATTCCAAGGGTTTGAAAGCAGAGATGTGTGCATGTGTTTTATTTTATCTTACGTATATGTACGTTATTTGAACTGTATTTTACTAGCACTTTTATTTGGTATGTGTCACATGGAAGTCATCAGTTTTACATCTTCACACAAGAGTTGAAACACTGTAAAATGACATCATACAGCGAGGTTACGCTCATGTCTTGGCCCATTGACTTCTATTACAAATTCACCACCATAAACATTTAGTTGTTGTTTTACTGAGCTTATCTTGTATTAAACCTAGATCATATCTTTAATGATCCTGATGCTTTTAAAGAGGGCATTGACACTGAACTGTTTAGTTTTGTAGTTATGTTTCTTCAGCTTACTGAATTACTGAAGTAAATGCAGATATTATAAATTCTTGTTTTGCTATATTGCACTGTTGAAGTAAGCAGAACATGAGAGAAACATGTCAACAACACGCTTATTGGAAACATGTTTCACTCTTTTCATCATTTCCACATGATTCAGTCTTTATTAGTCTGTTTTAGGCTGTAAAATGTTTTGTACTTGCAAAGAAACAATGATTACGGTTGAAGATGTATAGCCTATGATATGTGAACTTTTTTCTCATCTTTTCCACAAATGTGTGAAGTCTTTGATAATCATGTGCGAACACTCACAGAACATATTTATTTTGTAGAAATGTATAATGTTGAAAATGCAGTCTTAGAAAACTTTTCTCCGCTGAATGTAGTATTTTTACAACGTTTGATTAGTTACTATACTATCATTATCACTTGTAAATATATTAATAAATCAACACTTGTATGAAATGACAAACATATTCCCAAAATGTAATATTTCTTGCCATTTTTTATTTTTAGACCACATTCTATATTTAAACTACAGGACGATTGAGGCTGTGCTATATAAATATATTGTATATAGTGTAAATATATTCATATTTAAGGGTATATATATATATATATAGCCAACACTTGTATGTATGTATATATATATATAGCATTGAGTGCCTTTACTGCATGATATTTATTACTACACAATGTAATTTTATTACTACTAAGTAGATTCTGTACAGGTGCAGTGAGTAGATGATGACAGTTTTGTGTGTTCTGTGTCTGTTCTTCAGATTGAAGCGGTGCTCTTGTATTGTAATCTCTTCTCACACTAATGAGTCCAGCAGGTATTTCTCACATGTGTCTTTCATTGTATCATCAGTGATGGAAACTTCCCTTTGATGTCCAGAGAACGACGGGTTCAAAGTAAAACATGCCACCCTGCATCAGATGAAACGCATTTACATCCTTTATGCTGCCCACATTTTCATAATTGAATTGAGATTCTGGTCTCTATTATTTGTGGATCACCAGCTCGGGTAAAGAGTATTTCAGTGATTTCACAGATTTATTTCTATGCGTTTACTTTTTATGTATGATTTACTTTGAGACAGACTTTAAATCATATCGCCACCAATAGTACAAATACCATAAAGTATATTCAAAACACAGTGTACAATTTTGGAAACAAGACATTTATTTTTGTATTGGGAAATACATTCTTTAAAATGACAACAAATAAGAAAAGAGCTTTAGAAAGATATATACAGAAGAGTGAAACAACAGAACAACAGTAACAGAACGTGTAAATCAATCACATGGAGTTTGTCCTCTTGTAGGCCACCATACTGTTGACTTTATGTATGGAAGTAGTGAAGGACCGCAAGCGAACCTCTTCTGATTGGTCGATGAGTTGAGGACCAGACTCCTCCCACTGCTCAGGTACTTCCAGGTCTTTGTCTGTATAGATCAGCAGGTCGAAGGCACCTGTGTTAGTGGGACAAAATCATTAAGATATAAAAAGACCAGTTACATGGAACTGTTAAATCATGTATTCTTCAATCTGTTATTAACATTCATTTATATTTACTGGATAAGAATCATTAAAAACTGATTCAATTACTAGATTAGTTTAACTACTAACTCCAACACTGGATTTAACACTACCAGAAACATATAAAGGTCATATGGAAAATATACACTTTCATTTAACAATACAGAGTGAACTCAAGCTTCAACAAGAGGCAAATGAAACATCTTATTTATAAAATAAATGTTTTTTTTCCCAGGCATGCTATACCTAACATGTAAATCCAATGTATTTTACTTACAGGCAGTTTCTAACAAAGGCAAGAAAGTGACTGTGGCCGTGATCTGTCTGATAACTGATCTGATTTCCTCCTGGATGGCTTTTATGGACTTCTCCCTGGGTGCACTGAAAGGCAATACATACCATTTTATGAACATCTATATTTCTATATATCAAGTAAGAGACTCAAATATGAATCATTCTTCATTCCTCTCATTTTACTTCTATCAAGCATCTACCTGCTTTCTTTTGCAGTCTTATCACACTCAATGTCAAACTGCCATCTCTCCAGCACCTCATTGGTCTCCAGGCATGTGATGACCACCACCAGCTTCTGTACGGTACAGTCAAACAGCCATTCTGCAAAGACAACACACTGTCACCTGTCTGCCGGACAACCACATTCACCTGTAAGATGTAACCTGTAGACAGTGTCTGTCTGTCTGTCTGTGTGTGTGTGTGTGTGTGTGTCACCTTTGAGTTGTGAGATGACATTAGTGAGATAGTTCTTCAGTTTGGTGTCTGTGTGTGTGTGTGTGTGTGTGTGTTACCTTTGAGTTGTGAGATGACATTAGTGAGATAGTTCTTCAGTTTGGTGTCTGTGTGTGTGTGTGTGTGTGTGTGTGTGTGTGTGTGTTACCTTTGAGTTGTGAGATGACATTAGTGAGATAGTTCTTCAGTTTGGTGTCTGTGTGTGTGTGTCTGTGTGTGTGTGTGTGTGTGTGTGTGTGTGTGTGTCTGTGTGTGTGTGTGTGTGTGTGTGTGTGTTACCTTTGAGTTGTGAGATGACATTAGTGAGATAGTTCTTCAGTTTGGTGTCTGTGGTCAGCTGAAGGCTCATGTCATACTGTGTGACTCTAGTGAAAGTCTCTGCTGGATAAATCCCTCGCTGATACAAAATACTGTTGATGCCAAATGCTGCAAACAGACAAAAACAACACGTTTAATGCATTTTAAATACAAGAAATCACAAGTCACACTATATCTGAAAGACCAAACGTTTGATACCCTGCAGATTGTGCATCAAAACCCACTATGAAAACGATGTTTTTTCACACTGATCACGCATTTCTATTTTTAAAACCAATAACTCGTACACAGACAGATTTGTTTATGTCAGCAGGACTTTATTAAAATATACACAGACAATATTCATTTATATTTCAACATTTGACTGAAGAATACACATAAGAAACTCTATCAGTCTTTATCGTTTCATTACACAAACAAACAGGAGAAATGTAAGACGTCACGTGCTGCACAGTAAAACCAAACAAAACGGTTTCGTCAGCCATTAATATCGTTAAATCTCTTTTAACTGCATTATAATACTCACAGAAAAACTCAGCGACGAGTTCAGCGCTGCCTTTAAGTGTAATTCCCTTCAGTGTCTTCGACATCTTGAGTTTTTAGTCTTCGTGTCGATGAATCGTGTCGTGATGCTTCACTCTTCTGTAACCGCCGTGCAGTTTGAATCCTGACGCTGCGTCTGACGTAGACACTGACGTCTTCTTCTTCTTCTTCTTGTTTAATGGCGACTAACTCCTTAGGAGCATTATCGCCACCTGCTGTACTAAATGTCAAATTAAACTTACATAAGTGATGAGTCTGAATTTTGAGGAAAAAACAAACAAACAAAAAACACACACTTATTTTACAATTATTTTGTGTATGTTTCATACTCCTTCCAATCTTTTATTTTATTTTATTTTATTTTATTATGTACATATTAATACAAATATATACATCTCACAACAGTAATAGAAGAAATAGAGAAAGGGTATACAGAGAAGAGAAAAAATGCATGTACATGGGTAAAAAAAATAAATAAATAAACAACAACAAAAAAAGCTACAACATTTAATTAACCAAATTAAAGTGACACACTGCTTCATAAGTCTTTTTAGCTTTTCTGTTTCTAATATTTTTACTCCTTCCAATCTATTTTTATTATTATTATTATTATGTTTTTATTATTATTGAAAATCAAGAAATGTACAAACCAAACAGACTTTAAATGAACCAAAATAGAAATTTCAAAATACACAGTTGCAAATACATAAGGCAGACATAATTACAAAGTCAAGGTGAAAAGTATTACAATAAAAATAAATAATAATAATAAATAAATAGAAATAAAATAATATACTCCTTCCAATCTATGGAGCACTCAGCGTGGGCACTGACGTAATTACAATGCGACTTTAAATAGAAATGCGAAAATATACTTACAAGTACGGAAAATTATGAGTCATTTATTCATTTTGTTCTTATTTTAACACCACCGGGTAATAATAGTAGAAAAGTAAAAAATGGCCGTAAATATAATTTAATATAGTAGAGGCTTAGCGGCCCAGACGTCGCCTCGAGTTACATATGTAGAACAATAAAATGATTTTATTATATTATACTTTTTATTACTTGTTCCAATACAACCACTCGTAAATCATTTTTTTCATAATGCACTGCAGATAAAAACTTCCACGGCATTATCACATGAAACATGTTACATTTCTCATCGCGGATGAGGATGAACCAATCATTGACGTTTGTGCTTCTTCTGCATGAAAGCGCTGTTTAATGGAGGATTCTTGTTTCTGTGTCGTCGGGCGCCCTCTTGAGGAACAAAAGTTATGCAAAGGTCTTGTTTAACTTGAATATTTAACTTCAGGCATTGAAAAATAGGGACAGTATGTACCACTGGTAGGTTCTGCAGTGCAGGCAACTCTATTGTGTGAAAAATACAATACATGTACATACATGTTTAGTAAGTAATGTATTAAAGTGTTGTGTGTTCCATGTTTGTCAAGTGTTCATCCAACACACAACACTTTAATACATTACTTCAATTTGCACATATCATAAATGTGCATTCAAACTGTCTTATTATATATTGTTATTCCTGCTATTTTTGCACTATTGTATATTTGTATTGTCTATATTGTATATTTGTATAGTATTCTTTTATTCTTTTGATCATCTGTGTCTTGTCCTGTCGCTGTCATTCTGTAACACTGTGGAGCTTCTGTCACTATAACAAATTCCTCGTATGTGTAAACATACCTGCCAATAAAGCTCATTCTGATTTTGATTCTGATGTTTTCCGTTACAGTTATCATTATGAACCATCAGCTGTTCACTATTAAAACCATTACAAAATGCCTTTATGTAGTGTGCTTTGTGTGTTATTCTGATTCAGTTTTAATAGTTTCCATTCGTCAGATCATAATAGAATCATCAGTGTTTTTAGTGTTTGTGAAGTTTAGTGTCATCCGCCTATTGTTTTACAGTGTAAAATTAAGTTTATTAAACTTGTAGCTGGCCTTTTTGCAAATTTAATCTGAAAAGGGATAAATACAGTTCGGAAGTTGAGAAAATTAAGTTCAGACTGGGAGATTTAGGATGTGATAATGCTAAAACTGAGCTTGCATATCCAGATGCATTCGCTTTCACATACTTGTGTTGAGAATTTAGGCTTCAGGGATATGGTTTAGGGAGAGGCATTAATCTCGGCCCACACATTGTGTCAGACAAAAATGTCAGACGTAAAATAAGACTCTCACCCTTCAAAAGAAGATCTATGCTGTAGACAGAACACGATAAAATGATGTTTCACACGCCTTTTGTCACATGGTTTGCTAGATTGTACAGTTTAGCTGCAGATGTTTATCCAAGTCCTGAATTGCGACTCCAATGATCTGCTTCCCAACATGTCATCCGACAGCTTCTGCCTTCACCGTCTCATATGAACAGATGTGCAGCTGTATTATCATAAATAACAATTCCCAACATCCATTTCTGGAAGAGAACGTTGCATTTTGAGCTCTGCCAAACTTTCCTTCATAAAGCACAAACCACAACATTAAAACACTTCTGAACAGGGTCAGATACAAACTGCATTTGTTTATGCTAGTATGGATATTTCATTTAGTGTTGTTGTTATTTATGAAAAGCAATGAAACATCTCTCCATGTTTATACACTAAAAGCTTTCATTTTCTTTAGTTTGCAGTTCTTAAAGATTCTGCACAGTTTGGAACGTGAAATCTGGTTACGGCATTGTAAAGATCCAGTGTTTTTTTACAAGCACATCTGTTGTGTTCAGCTGTTGAGGAATGAAGGGTGTTGAGTACATTCTTCTGTCTTTGTAACATCTGGGTCTCTTCATCATACACATACAGATATAATGTTTCTGTCTGACTATAACTTCATAATATCCACAGCAGGAATACTTACAAATTATGCTCAATAAATATAAATTAAATATGAATGATTTTCATTCATTTAATTGTAGCAGCCTATGTAAGCGTTTTGTTAGATATCTAACTTTCTGAAGAATAATACTTTGTAGAATATTTTTGTTAGTTTGGCAAACTTATTAATTGATAAACCCTAAAATGTAGTTGGGCAATTACAGCGTTATGGTGATTCTTTAAAGAACATCAAATAGTTATTTTAATTTTTACATGTTTATTTATGAGGAATATGGACTGTAATGAATGTGACAATTCTAAAAACAGCACTTTATCTGACTATGACAAATCATGATTTAAACACAAACACATTCTTTAAAAACTTTGAGAGAGACCTCACATGAGGATGATAAAAATCAGTATGAGATTGAGTTGGCCAGTACTTTTAGTCAAGAGAAAAGTGTCTTGGTTAATCAGAACTGCAGTTTTAAATCTGCACATAAGACACAAAACAAATCACCTGATCAACTGCCTGTGTGTCATCCAATGAGAAGCAAAATCAAATGATGCTGAAAGAGGTCCAGTGTGTATGTAAATAGTGCTCATTCATGCCGTCTGAGAGCTGTACACCTATAGCTCAGTGATTAAACCAAACCAACGACATGAGCCACAGTTCAGTGAAACCTGTTACTATAAATAGTGCGTCTCTGACTAATAGTGAGCTTTCTATGTGCATCTTATAAATGCAGGAGTGAAAGAGAGCTGTTTCTGACATGTGCCACGTGCCGGAGAGGAAAGTGAGAGTTTCTACAGCTGTAGAGAGGGGGTTTTGATGGACACATGTTTATATTGTTAAAAACAAGTTAATACAATCTTTTTTTTTATTTGATTATTTTATTATGTTAAATCAGCTCTCTTGATCCATTCAGGCTGGAACTGCATTATTGATTTGTGCTGGGCCGAGGATTTTGAGTTCCCAGCCTTGTAAAATGAGATTAAATGTTGAAATAAAGTGTTATTTTATTCATTTTTAATCAAGATTAGATAAAAGGGAGACTAGTTCAGATGTGTTGATATTTGTTAATATTTAAGAGTTTCTGTTGTGTTGTATGTAGTTAAACATCAAATATATTATCAAGTTTCTGTAATGTTGATAAATCTTGTTGATTTTACACAATTTAGTTTTTCTACATGAATTATATATGTAGAGTTTACATGTTTATTTCATGGTTTCGAGTTTTTTTCAGTGCAAATAATCAACTTGTAAGGAACAATTCAAGCAATACTTCAAACTCTAATATTGTGCTCCTCTCATTCCAAAATTATCATTAAATTATCATTAAATTATCATTATTACTGTTGTTTTCTGTACAGAGTTTGTACCACGGCTGTCAATGTCACAAACAGGTCACAAAACACCAAGACTTGCAAAGCAATGCAATAATTTGTATGAATTATTATGTGAGAACTTTCTCTTTTCGTGTTTCATTACATAAGAATTACATACAGAATTGAAATGAGATACATGTAAACAAGTATGGACAGAATTAGATGAATTATTCCTTAAAAAAGATATGATCAGCATCCCATCCATAATAATATTATAGCCGCTTTAAAAGACCCTTCTCTCTGTTTTTACCTTCTGTGACTGAGCTCGTAGCATTTTATGGAGACACAACAGGGTCTCTGTGTAGCTGTAGGGGGAGGGTGGAGAAACAGATTCCTCCGTCGGGGGACACCCGTAACTGCGGCTGCATGTGTCTATTGAGACTGTAATGCACTTATGGGATGCAGGGGGGTTATGGTAATCAGGTATACACCATGTGTTAGGGCTTTCCTTTACTGCATCACCTGACAGTTACTACCGTATGTTATTAGGGTTACAGTCTTAAGTTTCAATTATTGACAGATGTGACGGGTAGGTTAATTTCTAGTGACATAATGCATAGTATTGTTTTTACTATTAGCTGTGGTAAAGCAATTAGAGAGAGAGAGAGAGAGAGAGAGAGAGAGAGAGAGAGAGAGAGAGAGAGAGAGAGAGAGAGAGAGAGAGAGAGAGAGAGAGAGAGAGAGAGAGAGAGAGAGAGAGAGAGAGAGAGAGAGAGAGAGAGAGAGAGAGGTTAAAGGACTGACCTCAAGCTCAGCCAAAGGTCATGACCCCTAAACCAAGCATCACTATTACTATGTTTACTAAGTTAGCACTAAGTTTAAGTATATTTAACAGGTAAACTTTGGCATTTGATTTGAGGAGAGGTGTGAGATTCATGACTGTCAATTATTTCTAGAAAATCATAAAACCTTGAGTGTGTTTAACTTAAAAACACCTAAGAAACCCTTAGCAACCACATAGCAACGCTCTACAACAACCCAGAATATTACAGCGGTAAAAATCAAGAGAGAGAGAGATGTTCATCAGAGGATGTTTTTGTTAGGATACACACAGAGACATCCAGACCATCACATACATCACATCACCTCTGAACTTCCTGCAACTTTAAACAACACAAGCATTAGTGTCAGGCTTTAATGACTGTAACACACACACACATTCTCTGAGGTCAAACCCAGGTCACAGCTAATGCACACTTGAAAATCAAGCCAAAAGCATTTATAAACAGTGTGTCATGTTTCATTCTGGAAGAATAAAGAAATTCTTGGTCTTAATCTTGGTCTTGTACTGTAAATACACTTTTTTCTAGAGAAAGGCAGGGCAGAGAAACAATACCTTACAAATACATAATATATAATAAAATTTACAAACAAATTAAAATATAAATAAAAAAATAAACTCATGTAAATGAACGTGAACCTCTCTGTAAAACCTCTGTGTCCAGACTTAATGATCATGTTGTGTAGATGTGAGTGCAGTTGTCTCACACACTCATCCAGGTAAAGTCAGACAGACTGTTATCAAGATCACTGATGTCTGGCAGGTGTTAGTGCACATGTGTAACCTCACACACTTCAAAAGATTTCATCCACACGACTGCAAATATGAAAGCAGAAGAGTGTAAGTGTCCAGACACGCAGCGCACGTCTGGTGCAGATAACTGACTGTCAGAGGATCCGCTGCTATGTGATTGTTACCTGAGATTGTGTGACTCATGTGTCTCTGTGATGCTAAACACGCAACAGACGAAAAATCACATCGATTTACAATGAAAGTGTTGTATCTAGGGATGTGAATATCATAAAGTCAGTCCAGATGCACTCAAATAATTATTCTTTCCTGGTGATGATTCGCATGATGGTAAACCTGTACAGACATACTGACAAACTTTATTAAAGTCAATAATTCTGAGTCATTCCAGCCATAAAATGTAAGAAAGTTTAAGAGTAAACACACTTACCGTCCACCAGTCTTGTGAAATCCATGAACAGTTTATGAGTTCTCGATTAAAATGTTTGCACTAACGTCTGACAGTGTGTGTATATGGCCTTTAATTAAAGTACTGTCTGCAGGGTTATTATCACAGGAAAGGTTCGAGAAATGAGTCACTTCACAATTTGGACTCATTCTAGAGGATATTTGCAGAAATTGCCTCTCTCCCACAGATCCAAGAAAAGTTACGCTGCTTCTCTTAAAGTAGCACAGGAAAAACAACTCTTGGGTAAACTTCTCTTTTTGGAAGAGCCTTCAGGAATGCATTGAAATGTTTCCAGGTAAACATCTGAATGTGATGCTGGAGATGAAACAATGTCTCATTTTACCAAACAGACATGTGGTTTAATAATATAACGAGCCCATTGAGATTCCTACTGTTTCACTGTAAAGCCCAGATGAAACAGATTCCTTCCTGACTATACTTGACTAATGCTGCGAGTTGCACATTGTTTTGGAAATCAGAGTCACATCTGAAAGTATTTGAGAAGCACAGAGAAGGAAAATGCAGTACATTCTCTGCTTACACAATGGAACAAGAAATGTCATGCAATGCGTGATACAGCACAGGTATCACAAGAGAAATTCAGGAAGTTACCTGCATAGAAATTAGCACACCAAAATAAATCTTACTGTAGTCAGACTACTTCAGCAGGGATCACATGATGTGTAATATATACAGCCTGTTATCTTGCCCTCTTTCATGGAAATGAAAAACTGGATCTCTGTTGGGTTTAAACGTCTGGACTTAAAGACAGACACCTCACCTGCAGAAGACTTATACTACTGTACCATGTATGACAAAAGTCACATTGTTTATACTATTAATGTTTTCCTCTAACCAAGTGAATGTAAATGTTAAGCTGTTAATAACAAATTAATAAGTAAAGAGATTTACTGAAGTCATCCATCCAAACATAATATATTTTAAATTATTCAAGGGTGTCTTATGTGAACTAACACTTTTAATAATACAGTATATCATATGTATAATGTATCAGTAGTTGTCTAAGCACAAACATATGTAGGGCAACATATATCTGTTTACAGAATCATGTGCACAAATCCAGATGTGTGAAGAATGTGCAAACGCTCATCTCAGACTCCCATGAGTTCAGTAAAGTGTTAATGGATGTGGATGATCTTTCCAGAACTAATACGTTTTAATTTCACTCTTCTGTGAGACAAAATAAATGAAAGTTTCTATTATTTTGATTGAAAAATGTTATTTTTCTCACCCTTGGACAATATGAATATTAAGACTAAGAATATCTTTAATGGTCATGAATGCAAGGTATTTATGGTCATAAATATAGATAGGGTGCTTTCAAATATAAATACTGTATATTTAAATAGCTCGTGTGGAGGTATAAGGTGTTGGCCTTTTTCTAAATGTGAATTCCACCTCTTAAATGACGCCCAAGCGCTGAAGCCTGCAGTGGGCTGGGAAGTTCAATTGAGTCAATTCTGCGAATCGGTTCATTCAGACGATTCGCTTTAATGAACTTGTTAAAAAAATGACCCAACTAACTGTTCCAGAGGTTCATGCGCTACGTTTAACTGTTCCTTTTTGTAGATTAATGCATCTTAAAGTTGATTAAACATGGCTATGTCTCATTTTTGCATTAACATACCATACCTTTTACTTGCATTTGGCATTATTTAGTGTTTATAAAAATTATTTATGGTTTTCTGTATGTCAAACACCTTTTTACTCACAAAGCTCTCCATTGCAATCCTATGAATCGCTTTGTGAATCGGTTTGAACAATTGAATCGTTCACACGACTCATATGAACGATTCATTTGCGAATCGAACCTCATCATATATCGCTCTGAGGAGCAGATTGAGCCAAACATGAGGCGGTAAAGTTTGTGTTTGAAGACAAGACAGTTCGTCCCACTTCGACCAATTTTCGTCCAATTTTAGTGTTTGTCGTAAGGGATAGTTAGATGCATAAACTTCGGAGTGGACAATTATACATTTGTTTGGATTAAACTTTTAGATTCGGACCGGCTAAATTAGATGGCATAGGTTTCATGAACGCATCGCTGTCAAAGGTTGACGTTATACGTCAGTGTTGGTCATGACAGGGTCCGACGCGATATGAACCTGAGTTCCAAGCGAGACGAGACGCTCTCGAACCCTGAGCCATGACGTGAAGCGGCGTTATCTCACCCCGCGGAAACATCACAAACACCGGCTTCACGTTTCGCTTTAGTGCGTTAGATGAGATGGACGCGCGGGGGACAAGCGCGTTTCTTTTGACGCTTTTTTGCGGCGTTGTCAACGCGACGCACGGGACGTGGAAGAGTCATCACGCCAGCCGTGGGAACCAGGTGGAAGGTCGATCCTCTCAGCCTCACATCATCTTCATCATGGTGGATGATCAAGGATTTCGAGATGTTGGATATCACGGGTCCGAAATAAAGACTCCGACACTGGACAAACTGGCCGCAGCGGGAGTCAAACTGGAAAACTATTACGTTCAGCCACTGTGCAGTCCGTCCAGGAGCCAGTTAATGACCGGCAGGTGGGATTAGATCATTCATACACACATTTAACACATATTTATACACTTAAGCATGTCAGAGTCATTGTATTAGATGTTGAATCAATCTGCACACAAATGACTTTCATAGTGTTTCCTTCTTGCGTGAAAGCTGTCTTTGAAACATGCCACTTGGTTTAATATTTTGAATAAAACCATTAAACATGTTGATTACAGTAATGTGTTGGGCTACAGATTGTGTTCTTTTGTGCATGTTCTGCTTTAGTTGTGTTGTATTGTAGTTGTGTAGTGTTGAATTCTCATACAACAGGAAGGTTACTGGGAATCTCTTTTGGCAGTAATGAATGAATCAGCACCCCACATCCATTAACAATGAATGTGCGGTACTGAAAGGCATTTGAACTCTCTGTGATGGGGTTTGGGGGGTTATATATCACTTGTGATAGTGTGTTTATTCAGCGGTCTGCTTAGAAAATCCAGAGCTCTCCGGCACAGACAGAGACACAGACATCAGAGAATGTTTCGAAAGTCTGTTAACTGTGAATCTATTCATGAGTTCATCTGCCCTTTTAGCCTTATTAGTTAATGGTAAACAGACTTGGCTTGCTGTCCTTGAAGGGGCTCGAACACCAAGCTTAACCCCCCCACACACACACGTTTGTGAAAACTGCATGAAGCTTAATAGGAGGAAAGGAGGAGATTGGGAGGAGGAAGAGGAAGAAGATGAGGAGGAGGAAGAAGATGAGGAGGAGGAAGAGGAAGAAGATGAGGAGGAGGAAGAGGAAGAAGATGAGGAGGAGGAAGAGGAAGAAGATGAGGAGGAGGAAGAGGAGGAAGAGGAAGAAGATGAGGAAGAGGAGGAGGAGGAGGAGGAAGAAGATGAGGAGGAGGAAGAGGAGGAGGAAGAAGATGAGGAGGAGGAAGAAGATGAGGAGGAGGAAGAGGAAGAAGATGAGGAAGAGGAAGAAGATGAGGAGGAGGAGGAAGAAGATGAGGAGGAGGAAGATGAAGAAGATGAGGAAGAGGAAGAAGATGAGGAGGAGGAAGAGGAGGAGGAGGAGGAGGAAGAAGATGAGGAGGAGAAAGAGGAGGAGGAGGAAGAAGATGAGGAGGAGGAGGAGGAGGAGAAAGAGGAGGAGGAGGAAGAAGATGAGGAGGAGGAGGAGGAGGAGGAGGAGGAGGAGGAAGAAGATGAGGAGGAGGAGGAAGAGGAGGAGGAGGAGGAGGAAGAGAAGGAGGAGGAAGAGGAGGACGCTCAGAACTTCATTTATACCAGATCTCCACAAAATTGATGGCTGTAAAATGTTTAGATCTTTCACACACTTCTGTCGTAACTCTCGTTGTCTTTTTACAGTAGTTTGTTTGACACGTTTTTCATCGATCTTCACCTACTTTCTTTTTCTATCTGCTTGTGTCATATTAGAGATACATACCAAATGATACACATTAGACATTTAGTCTTTATGTTTTATGTAGTTGTGTAGGTGTATTAGTTTATAAGTGGATTTGCATAATCCCTTGTATGGATCATATCAAATTCACCTTTGCATGCATCAGACGGCTGTACGTTGTACGTTGAGTCATTTTTACGATTAGTTTCAGTGAATGCTCTTGTTGAATTGTGGAGGAGGTTTTGAGTTTCTTTTGAAACACTTTTTCTTGTAGTTAAGCCACAACATGTTTCTAAATCATCATTCTTTCAGCTTGTGAATTGTTTATTCTTGAAAGCTCTCTCAACCAAATGCGCTTCAGCCAAAAGATTTCCTTACAGAAAAGAGACCGTGGAGCTTTTGTGAGCTCTTAAGCAAACATTGAAAATAAAAGACACAGCAGTGTGAAATATGCAAAATGAGATTGAGAAACTTTGACATTCTGTGTCTTATTTGAGAAGAGAAAAGCTTTATGAATATCTGATGAATGTTTGAATCTGATGCCTTTGATAAACATCAAGCTGTGTTTCTCCTGCCTGT
Source organism: Beaufortia kweichowensis (assembly GCA_019155185.1). NCBI lineage: Eukaryota > Metazoa > Chordata > Actinopteri > Cypriniformes > Gastromyzontidae > Beaufortia > Beaufortia kweichowensis. The sequence goes on from CM032794.1 coordinate 909,019, forward strand.
GTTTCCCTTTTAAGGTTCGCTGCCCATCTTCTGGTACTCTCATAATCTTCTGTTCGACCTTCATTCTTCATATATATTTTATAACATTATTTCATTACAGCTCTTCATTTCAGGTCGTGTCTTTGAAATAGTTGTGGCCAAAAACCTACCAAGCAAAACAAATCAGATAAGAATTAATGAAATGTGGTATCAAGATTCTTCATCATCATGGCACCTGTCAACACCAGGCTGAATAGGTCTGTGTTTCTTTAGTCCTGTGCTGGAGATTTCAGAAATGATAAACCCAAATGAATGGATCTCCAAACCATATAGTCTTAAAGGCTTCATTTCTCCTTCTCATATCTTTTTCATTCCCTGAAAAGCTGCTTTGAAATGATATGTATTATGAAAAGTGCTATATAAATAAATGTGGATTGAATTAATGTTTCAGATACAGTATCGTGTGTCTCAACTGTAAAGATTTTGGATTGAGACGTTTTGTAGCCAAGTTCCATTAAATGTTTATTTTGGAGAGAGGAGAAAGTTACAGTATGTTTTCATTACATATCAAAGCATTTATTTCACAGAGACTTTCATGATATGACGTGTTTTAAGTGTGATTTAAGAAGTGTGTAATGTGAACACTCCCACAGTCTTAGTCTGTCTGTATTTTCACCTAAAAATGATTTCAATCGTCATTTTAAACCTGTATGATTTTCTTTCTCCTGCAGAACACAAAAGACATATTTGATATTTAAATGAATACAAAACCACTGGGACAAAATATCTTCTTTTGTGTTTTACTGAAGAAAGAGTCCCATACAGGTTTATAAAGCACATGAGAATGAATAAATGATGACAGATTTCTTTATATTTGAATAAATGGGTTGATGGATTGATATGGTTTATAGTTGTAGTACTTCTACTACACTGGGACAGGAGAAGATATTTTACCATCAAAACATTTTTATAATCGCTTTCCTAAAGCAGTAAAACATGTTTTATGTGTTAAACCCAGCGGTGAGGTGTTTAAATGAGCAAACCATTAAATAAAACAAATGCTTGTATGTTTTTCTTCTCTATTGTTGTTTGTCTTATCCAGTCAGTTGTTTAAGCGCAGAACTGATGTCATGGGCGACATTAACATCAGACGGAGATGTTAAAAATCCATTCGGTGAAATCTAAGAGGGATCTGAATCATTGGAAGAGTCTCTTGGTATCTTTGGGGATGTAAGTGAAAGAGGGTGTAATAAAGTGCTCTTGTTGAGAGGAAACATGTTTTAATGCGGTACGGTCTGAATTAGATTAGCATGTCGCGGTTATTTAAAACAGATGTGGGTGGATGTTGGATGGAGCAGAAGAACACACATCAGCACAGTTTCCAGCAGAGACTGGTGAGGTTTGGTGTCGCCGGGTGGCTTTAGTGGCTAACAAACATGTGTCTTGTGGGACATTTGGATTGTTTTAAGTAATGTTTTAGCTGGATTCTCTGTGTTAAAGGCTATACTGAAAATAAGATAGTGTTTCAGAGCAAATAAAGCAGATTGACGCTGTGGTTCGTCGTGGTGCGGTGGGTCTGATGGGGTCAAAGTGCTGGTTGTCATGTCCCGGTCTGATTTTCTCTTCTCTCTTTATTTGTCCTTTCATATACTGTAAATGCATTTACACTGTAAAAAACTTCAGCTTAGCTTTACAAGTCATTTCAAATGTTTATACAAACTCAAGTCACTTCAACTTATCAAATTTGAAATAATGTAAAAACATTGGAAATGACTTGTACAGCCAAGTGTAAACAAACAATTTTACATTGAAGAAATGTTTGAATTTGAGTTTATATTTGAAATAATATTGTGTGTTTAGTGTTCAGGTATGGGCGCATGATGCAGCTAGTGAAAATGTACTCGACACACAAACTCTTGAGCAATTCATTGACTAATGTTTCGCTCGGTCTGAAGTAAAGTGTGTATACAATCTAAGATTAGTTAAAGAAAATACTTGGGTCCCTAGTTGAGAAAACCTAGAAATTAGTTTGTTGCCTAATAATTAGAGTTGGTTCCAATAACTTCTTGATTTAGTGAAGTTAATAATTTATTATAATGTGAGTTAGATGAAAGCTGTGTGAAATTTTAAGTCAACTTGAGCCGTAAAACCTGTTTAAACTTTGTCATAGAATCACAATAAATGTTTTATTTGTCACAGTTTGTATGTATTTCTGGGAAGACGTCTCTCTCAGTTGCGTAAGACAAACCATCCTTAAACATTTTAGCTCTTGGCATGAGATCTATCAATATAAATGAAAATGAAATGAATTTACAGTTGGAGTCTTAAAATGTTGTTTTACCCAAAAAACCTCTTAGCTCTTGCTCTAAACCCATATGGATTTCATTCTTTTGTATAATACTTTAGGTTGGTAAAGAGGACAAAATGTTAATTTTTGTGTCAACTGGTTTTGAACATTGATTCAATTTCCAGAGAACACACATGAGCCCTGTTTCCCAGACTAATGCATGTTTGAGCTGTCTTAACATGAAAACATATCTTAAAATATATCAGTGCTAATGTTGTGTCTCGAGATGCACATCAGTGATGTTTTTTCTAAGGCATGAACTACTACTCTGTGAAACCAGACCATATAGTGATTAAAAGATGTTTTGCTGTTTTTTCACTGGATAAAAGCATCTGCCAAATGCATAAAATGTAAATGTAACTGCACAACCGTTCATTTATAACTTCTTGAAGGGTTTGGTGTCATCAGTGTTATTTCATCTGTGCATTTGATTCCACAGATTATAAAATCTAGTCTGCACTAAATCTAGTTTTACGTTGAAAACATGTTTATGTTAAAAGCATGTCTGACAGGCTTTGACATTGATGAACAAATCTCTCCAGAATCCCTGTGATGGAAAGCAGAGTTTGAGGATTTGAGTACCAGGTTGCACCAGGCGTGTTTCACGTCCATTCGATGTGATGAGTGATTCGTGTGCCGTTCCTCATTCCCATCATGTACCTTTTATATGAGAACATCCCACGGTTATTATTATTGTAAAAATGAGTTGAAAAATCTTTCTGGTGGCTGTGTTTATTTGTGAGTTTGAAGAAACTGTAAGCTTGTGTTCATGTGGTGTGTTTGTGTTTACCTGTAGAGAGTTAATGGAAACCGTGTATGAGCGTGATAGCATGACTGATGTGTCTTCTCAAGCTAGACGTGGCTGTTAAAAAAACATTTCTGAAGGAACAAACACAGTCTTATTTCAGTGAAGGGATGACTGTTTAACTCTCAAAAACACTGTGTCATGGAGTGGGAAGGATATGATAAAACAGACCGCTATGAAGTCAGTTACTGTACCACTTTACTCATTTCTTACTGAAATACAGCCATTAATATGTGCCAGATGTAATACTGAACCTGTTCCAGTTCAGTGTGCTTTTACTAAGTGTTTATTTCACAGATACTTTTATTCCAAGTTGTACTACATCTATGCATTTCTAAGTATCAGCTATATGTAAAGTGACATTTGGCTAGAATCCCAACATTTGCACATAGAGACACATTGAGATTCTTGTATCTCTGAGACCGTTTGTGGCCTTATACAGTATCAGTCAAAAGTTTGGAAACATTTACTCACTTTTGTTTTTCCACAGAAAAGAAAAGCAGTAAACTCATCAAAACCATGAAATAACACAAGTGTAACTGTGGGAATTATGTTGTGACTAAAAGCATCTAAAATAAATGAACACTATGTTATATTTCATCATCTTTAAAAGTCACACTTTGTGTAGAATTTATAAAATCATACTGTTGACATTTTATCATCAACTTCTTGAGATCTCAACCTGAGAAGCTTTTAAACAGCACTGAAATAATAGAAATATCTTCAGTTCTATTTAAATGCTGATCTAAGATGATGATAAAATATCAACAATATTTTATAAATTCTCTTATTGACTGCTTTTTTTATTCATTATTTGCTCCAAGTAATCCATTTCAAGTTTTCTAATATAAGAAATTAAGATGTTGACACATACATCTACAAAGTAATTTTAAACATTGAAATATACACATTTAGATTAAAAGATAAAAAAGTCTCTTTTGATGGGACATGATGTACATGAAGACAAGTTTGTTAAGAAGACTTCTCTTTAGACCGTCACTATTGACATGTCATGAAACACAGACTATTAAAGTCAACAGATTCTGTTAACAGACCTGCCAACCTCTGTGTAAAAATTAAGTTATTTTTACCCCCTATAATTTGGCAACAAATATTAGGTGTAATTGTCATTTTGATCCTTCTTTACATGAAATAGTGGATTACCCACTAAATGTTCATTTCTTTCTTCATCATTGAAGTGTTTATTTCTTTCGAAAATGATCTCTGGTTGAGTCGACACCAAATGACCCAATAATGTAAGTGCATTTTACTATTTCTAATTTGTGATTTCTTTATATTTCAGATATCAAATCCACACCGGTCTCCAGCACTCCATCATTCGGCCCACGCAGCCGAACTGTTTACCTCTGGAGAACATCACGCTTCCTCAGAAGCTGAAGGATGCTGGATACTCCACTCATATGATTGGAAAATGGCACCTTGGTTTTTACAAGCGTGGCTGTATGCCCACGCAGCGAGGCTTTGACACCTTCTTTGGCTCTTTGTTGGGTAGCGGCGACTACTACACCCATTATAAATGTGACAGTCCGGGATTGTGTGGGTACGATCTTCATGAAGGCGAGGAGGCGGCTTGGGAGCAGGACCACGGCGTCTATTCCACCGTCATGTACACGCAGAAGGCTATAAACATCCTGGCGTCCCACAATCCCAAACGGCCCATCTTCCTCTACTTGGCTTACCAGGCAGTACACTCGCCGCTGCAGGTGCCCGCCCGCTACCTCGAGCGCTACAAATCCATCCCCAACCTGCACCGCCGCAAATACGCGGCCATGGTCAGCTGCTTGGACGAAGCGATACGCAATCTTACACTCGCTCTTAAACACTACGGCTATTATGACAACATGGTTCTGGTTTATTCTTCAGATAATGGCGGTCAGCCGATGGCAGGTGGCAGTAACTGGCCGCTGCGGGGCAGTAAAGGAACTTACTGGGAGGGTGGGATACGTGCGGTTGGGTTTGTTCACAGTCCCCTGTTGGTGAAGAAGGGCACTAAAAGCCGGGCTTTAATGCATATCACTGACTGGTACCCAACACTGGTGACGCTTGGAGAAGGGACGCTGGATGAGAACCAGAACCTGGACGGTTACGATATCTGGGAAGCCATCAGCGAAGGGCGACCGTCTCCACGACTGGATATTCTTCACAACATAGACCCCGTCTACATCAAAGCCAAGAACGGATCCTGGAAGGCGGGTTTCGGGATCTGGAACACGGCCGTCCAGGCGGCTCTTCGTGTAGGAGACTGGAAGCTGTTGACGGGTGTGCCGGGATATAGCGACTGGATCCCACCGCAGACCTTCTCCACGCTGCTGCTGGCCAACCGCTGGCACAACGAACGCATAAGTTGCCAACGGGGCAAGTCCATATGGCTGTTCAACATCACGGCCGATCCGTACGAGCGGGTGGACCTGTCTCGACGCTACCCACACGTGGTCAAGAAGATGCTGTTCAGGCTTCTGCAGTACAACAAGACGGCCGTCCCGTGCCGCTATCCTCCCAAAGACTATCGCTCCAATCCTCAGTACAACGGAGGGGTTTGGGGTCCCTGGTACACGGATGACGATGAAGATGAGGATGATAATCTGCTCTCGTATGATTTAGAAAAAAGCTGGAGGAAAGCGAAACGGAGAGGGAAATTTAAAAGAAAAACATGAGCTTGCATTTATGGTGTCTTTGTGAACTCAGGGACTTTTGAAACAGTCATTTTCACTGATGTTCGGTATTGATTTACCTCTAGTTTCACAAGAGCAATTTAAAGGTGAAGTGTGTCTTTTTACAGATGTTGAAACACATCTTTTATTCAAGTGTAATGTGCAGAGACAGCTGTAAGTAAACCGTTGGTAGATGAACTACCCGAGGAGTTTAAACACTGTGCAGTCTGATATACAAACATTTGACACAACCAATGGTGTAAGACATGCGAGATGAGCAGTTTGTCCAAACAATAGAAGACAAAAGATTGTGACTTTTACACCTTCCAAGAAGAGAAATGAGAGGAAAACCACTTGAATTGTTTTTAATCATACATCTTAAATTATCAACAGTGTTTTGTGAGGGTTCAATAAAATCAGACTTTGTTGATGGTGCTATATTCTTGGTAGACATTTGAAAAGAGAGACATTTCTATTATATAGATTATGAAAGCAATTTTAAACCTCAGAAAAATGACATATAAGAAGAAGCGTATACTGTATTTTACAGTGAATTTTTCTTTATTTTTCTTTAGACTTGTTTGCTGGTTTGGTGCCGGTTTAACTTGAATGTAATGTAAGACTAATACAGACTTTTTGTCTTATCATTTGGTTTTGTTATACAGAACCCGTTACTAATCAGATGGATGTGTATTCAGATATAACATACACACATTAAAGTTTTCCTCTGTTTGCTGTACTTTTACTGGTTCGAGTCCATTAAAAGAAAAGTCCTTTAAAGCATTTTTGTCACGAGTCCTCACATTTACCCTGCAATGTGAAATTGATGTTTTGTAAAATCTTTGATGAGGATGATAAGTTATTTTCTTCCAAAATTAAAAACAAAAGATTTGGTTAAACATTATTTTAGGGAAAATAATTAAATAGTTAACTGAAGTATTATGTTTTCAGTCATTTAACACCACAATCAGATATGTATTTGTATTAAAACCCTGTTCCTGAATAGGAAAGTATATGTGTCATAAAACAAAAACAAGAATATGATGTCTGATGACAAACTGATTTTGTTATTTGCTGATCGGTTTATAATGTGATTTGTAATTGTCATTTCAATTTAAAGGAACAGTTTACCCAAATATGAAAATGTATTTTAATGTTCTTCATTTCATCTCATCTGTACAGGTATATGACTTTATATCAAAATCCTTCATTTTAAAGCTTCAAGTGTTTACACAAAATACACATATGACAGGTCACGAAACCTGTACCACACATATGACAGCTAACGAGACACGTGTACAATTTTTTCAATGTTAACAAGACTTGCAGTGCAAATATTTAAAAGGATTGTTCAGGACTTCATTTATTGAATGCATTTATTTTCCATTAACTGTCAGCTGTGCATTTATATCCCTCACTGAATAAACCAGATTCATGTGAAACACAACAGTTCAGCACACAGAAAAAAAGCAACACGGGTTTTATTGTTGGGATTTACCCCGGAGCTCGACAAAATGACGCAGCAGCCTTATGTAATCTGAACTGTTCCTTTAAGAACAAGCAGATGATCTCCGGCTAATACACTACAGCTGTCCTGATAACATTCACATGAAGCAAAGCTGGAACGTGTTAAAGCATCTCAGAAGATTGAATGTAGTGAATGATAATGAGAATGACAGAACGGGAGAGTATTAGGCTTGTCGACAGGGCTGGATCTCCTGGCGCTGGTTTACATTCCTTAAAGCTGACTTATTCCCTCAGCACTTTCTTAAGTGTGCCATTGGTAGTTTTACATTTGTCCATGCCGTCATTGGACAATCTAAGTGTCAAACTATGAAGAGACAGTTTTTGTCTTGCATAAATTACATTTACTGTACTTTTGCACACATACGCACTCTTTTATTTCTTTTTCTTGGTAGGGACTTTCCGTTCACTCCTATTGTTTTTATAATGAGCTAATGACATTATTTCCTTTGTTCCCATTGTTTCCCTTAACCCTTCACCTCTCAGAAACATTTCTATGATATATAGGCCTGTGTATGTTTTTATATTGAAATGTATCCTATCCTTCGTATAAACCTTAAAGACACTAAACAGTATTTTTATGTTATTTATTCGTCTAGTGGGGATTGTTGGCTGGTATCACAGTGTTGATGATTTTACTCAGTCTGGCTTTACTGTTCATTGTGTTCATCTTCTTATGATTTTATTTCTCACAAATCATCATGTTTCTAAATCATTGATAATTATGGGCTTCTATAAGAGGAAGTGAGTTTATATTGTGTGTGTGTATTAGGTCTTCTCTTTCTATTCGGATCGAACACAACTTTTAAAACAGTTTGTTGGTTTGTTGGCAAACACATTTGCATCAACTTCTGCTTCTTGCAGTTGCCAGTTTCAGTGAAGCATGACTGCAGCTCCATCTGGCAACAAGCAACCAACTCAGGTTCATATTTTCCCTCAGTGTTTCAGTCCTTACCGCCTTTTCTCTCATGATTGCTCTCATGTTCTCTCTCTCTCTCTGTCTCTCTCTCTCTCTCATGTCTCTCTCTCTCTCTGTCTCTCTGTCTCTCTCTCTCTCTCTCTGTGTCTCTCTCTCTCTCTCTCTCTGTCTCTCTGTCTCTCTCTCTCTCTCTCTCTCTCTCTCTCTCTCTCTCTCTCTCTCTCTCTCTCTCTCTCTCTCTCTCTCTCTCTCTCTCTCTCTCTCTCTCTCTCTCTCTCTCTCTCTCTCTCTCTCTCTCTCTCTCTCTCTCTCTCTCTCTCTCTCTCTCTCTCTCTCTCTGTCTCTCTCTCTCTCTCTCTCTCTCTCTCTCTCTCTCTCTCTCTCTCTCTCTCTCTCTCTCTCTCTCTCTCTCTCTCTCTCTCTCTCTCTCTCTCTCTCTCTCTCTCTCTCTCTCTGTCTCATTTGTGTCTCTATCTTCCTCAATTTCTCTCACAGATGAGACACTTGGTTCCACCCTGTTAAAATGTTAAAACATGTTTAACATGACAGTTTCAGTTATCTGGTAATCTGTTCTTTAATCTGCCTTTCAATAGTCGAGGGTGTAACTGGTGCTATCAAGCCAAACCTTGTCATTCCAAATACCAAATGTCTTTGCTTTCACGTTTTTTTATCACATTGAAACTTCATTTCTTTTTGGCTTAGCTCGTGCCTCAGCTCTTACATAAAATGACTTTGGTGTCACTTTGCCAAATAATAATTTGTCTGTTTGTATGCTACATAAAATGTCATATTTAATCTTCATTCAAATGTCAATAGTCATTTTCATTATCAATGTGCAAATCTAGATGTGTGAGTTTCATCAACATGTTGATCTCACTGAAACAGATGTGCTCATCTCAGATGCTTCATCATGCATGTGCTTCATCCAAATCATCATCCTTTTAAATGCTTCATTTACTGATGACACAAACAACAAAGATTATATAATAGTATTCCTTACAGAAATGTAAGGTTAGGATATAGGGGACACTGGGGCTACACAGGGAAGTTATTTTTTCAAAAGCCCTATCTCAGGTACTACTGTTTGGAAAAATGTGACTGAGGTTTAAAAAAGTCAACTATATAATGGAGGGAAATTTGCTTTTTCTTCTGTATCCATATCCTTCCTGGACAATAAAGAAAAAGCTTTTTGTTTAGCCAAGATGTTAATATCTGTTGTTTTAGTTTTTAAAAATTTCAAAAATCTTTTGCAATATTCACTAAAGTAGGCCATTAAGAATGAAAATCTCCTCCTCTGAAAAAGTCATTTTTAAAGTGATAGGCCAAATATACAACAAAACCATCACATACATTCTGTTGGATTTATTGGCTCTAATGGCAACTATGATGGTCTCTGTTGGGCTCTACTGGTAATGTGTCGGGCTCTACTGGTGGGATAAAAAACAAAACACACTACATAAATGAATTTTGTAATGTTTTTATAGTAAACAGCTGATGGTTCATAATGACATTTGCCATAGAAAAACATGCAGAAGCATTTTGACTGCTTAAAGATAATCAGCACAGGATAAAAGGATTTCAATGTTATGAGTAAATATGATGCATTTATCTTTTATCTTTACTGTAACAGATGTATATGTTGATTTTAAAGCAGTGGTGCATGAAGAAGCCTGCACCGAATTTACAGGCGATTAGTAGTTTAAGAAGATAATTGGTAACATCCAGTTAACTCAAGGTGACAGTGCATCAGGATAAGCAATTGTCCAGTGTATGATTCAGTTACATTACAGTCTATTAACAACTCGACTCTCATACATTCAATGCGTTCACCCATTATAAATACATGATATGATCGTTTGTGTGTTTGTGCCGCCAGGTGGCGCTGTTACACCGCTTTCAGCAGCCGCTATGTGAAGCAGGAAGAGATCAGAAGTTAAGAGATTCGATTCAATTCAGCGGTTCAGCGATTCAATGAACATGTTAAAAGAAAAGATTCATCTTTTAGTTTGATTCGTCATTTAGTGACGTTCCACACGTTTTTCATCTCAACAGAAAATGTTTAATATTAATATTATTTTTAAATGGATAAACTGGACTGGATAGCGAATGAGCAAGTGTTCAGCAATTGCAGGACTGTTGTAGATATAATGGAAATATAAAATGTGACCGTTTTGATTCGTGTGATATTTTTACCTCCTACATTATGAACATCAAAATATGTATAATTTCTTAGACTTGATTATATAATTTCCAAACGTGGAAATATAAATACTTATAATAAGAAGGTATCAAACTTTCGATTGCTGACAGACCGATAAATGAGTGAATCATTTTGGTCCGGTCGACTCGTTCGAAGAAAACGATTCACGCAAACGACTCGCGAATCGGACGTCGCGGATCAGAAGAGGTGCGGCGGCGGCTTTAACTTCACACAGAGGTGGAGAGAAAACAGCGCTAGTCCTCATCTGACACCTGCAGGAGGATATTCAGCCAGAGACCTGCACATTTTCTGTTCTTCAACAAGTTGATTCGTTCACTTTGAGGATTTACTGAAGAAGATTTGACTTTTGCGCTCAGATTGTTTGCTTTGCGTCTGTCAGCATGGCTTCAACAACCTGCACCAGGTTCACCGACGAATATCAGATGTATGAAGAACTCGGAAAGTAAGTGTTCTTCACAAACACACTTTAACAACAGTAGGTTTTGTGTCACCTGTGTGAAAGTACCTGCGGTCGCGGCGTCTTTCATCATTCACAGCGACATGAAACATTGTAACATTGGAGCAGTTTATCTCAGTTTTCTGTGGAAACGATGCGATTCCCCCGGTTTGACTTGTATCGTCTCTTGTGTGTTTGTTTATTCTAAGAATAGTTGTGTAATCATGTGTGTCCAGAGGCATTTCCTCTTGTTTCAGATTGAGTTATCAGACCAAGCCTTAAGTTTATTTCTTCCTTCTGAAGAAATAATACAAATTATTATGATTTACATTAACGTTATTAACCATCAGTTTACCATGAAACCCATTATAAAATTCCAGTGAGATTTAATTGGTAAATGTTCTGTTAGTTCACCCGATAACATCCCACACATTACCAGTAGACACCCACATAAACCATTAGGGCAATTTCAGCGTTATGGACATTTCATTTTCAGTCAAAACCTGAAATATAAATTCTGTCAGAATATATTTATTAACAATATATTGAATCATCTGTTTATATTAGAAGTCTATGCTTCAAACATACACAAATGCTTTAAAACTCCTCACATGAGTGTTTAAACCACCATATATTTGATGAAAGCCTTTGATTAAAACTTGATTTTTTGTGTGTAAATTTGACATTTGCATGATTTTAAGTTGCACTTAAATCCTAATCAGGAAGAATCTAAAACTTTAAATCGTTTCTCCTCCTAGATGCATACTGTACGAACAAACAGCCAATGAATAAATCATAAATATAACATTTGATATGATCAAATCTCTCTCTTTGTCTTGCAGGGGAGCATTTTCTGTGGTGAGAAGATGCATGAAAATCTCCACTGGTCAGGAATACGCCGCCAAAATCATCAACACCAAGAAACTGTCTGCCAGGGGTGAGATACTGTCTTCACAATGACTTTAATGCATGTGCATGCAGGGTTTGTATTTCTACACAGTGCTGTATCATTCTTTTATTGCTTTGGGTCACACCCACAAAACCACAGCTTACAGTACTTTCCCAGTACAACTGAACTTTGTCAAAAGTAAATATGACTACTATTACTTCTAAACTTTACTTTAAATATTTGTAAGTGTCAGGCTTTTGACCAGGACTGAAAGTGGTAAAATTAACCATGAAGTAAATAGGCAAAAGTGGATTCAATCCATTTCACTTCACTTGATATTCTGACTGAAAGTGTTTAGTGCTCAAGTAAACATATAATCATTCTCTCATCAGTTTATGTTATATTTAATAGCACATCTTTACTCCTGCAGTCATTACAGGATATACTCACAGTGTTTGTAACCTCAGACTTCAGGACTACAGGGTAGATGACATGTTGGGACAGATTCACAATCACATAACATTGTGTCGTAAAGTTACACCGCTTGCGTAAGGCGACCCTTTGCTCAGCTCCTGGATCCTTCAAGAGTTAATCTGACAGTAGCGCTGATAGGTGATGTAAAGCATTGTGGCCGAGCTTTCACAGGCAGCTGTTTTCTGAGTGGGAGCGTGGGATGGATGTGGTGTGTCTGTATTGACTCATACCGAGTCTTTTAAAGATGATGGGCGAGATGAGGGAGAGACCCTTCACCTGGCTATTGTGAGAGGCGGTGAGAAGAGAGAAAGATGAGGTTTGATATGTAGGCGGTTGTGGTGGGTGAGATTACTGATGGCAGTCGTTTGGAACAGAATGAGAATGTATTATAGCTACAGTTCAGATTCTTGTAGCGATTCTTTAGGCGTTTGACTATATTTTGAGGGATAATTCACTGCAGATGTGTTACCACAATTTCATGCAATGTCAACTTTACCATTAAAAAATAAAGTTTTTTATCATACTGATCAGATGTCAATATTTGCTGGTTCAAATCCTCATGTAAGGTCTTTCTCAAAGTTTTTAAAGCATTTGTTTCTGTTTAAATCATGATTTTTGATAGAGTCAGATAAAGTGCTGTTTGCAGAATTGTATAAAATAACAATTTAATGTTCTTTAAAGACTCATCTCTTCTTCATTTGTT
>CM032794.1:926987-1026987 GCA_019155185.1 Beaufortia kweichowensis
CTGTATATGACTCTTTTTTTGTGTAACAGAAAAGAAGATATTTTGAGAAATATGTGTCGGACAATTGCAAACAATTACTCTTAATTGTCTGTATATGAAATTAATAATAAATATTTATAAATATAAAATTCATGATTTTTTTTCTCTTTATTAAGCAGAATTCCTACTAAATATATTATTTAAATTTATAAAAAGATCTTATTTAGAATTTAAACAGTATGAAAAAAAACAATAAATAATTATAATACATATAATATGATTGTATACATTTAAAATAAGTACTAGTAGTAGTACATACTAACTAATAATAGTGTATATTTGTTCCATTATATTGTTTTTATAGTTTATTAAGCATGATCTTTGCTGACTGTATTTTTGTCAGTGTTGTGCAGTTGTCATACTGTATGAGCAGTAAATGTAATCCAGCTATTCAAATGAATGTCTGTGTGTGTGGTGTAAAACAATGCAGGCTCAGAGGCCTGAGCTTATTTGAATAGGCCTGGGGTTATCAGAAGATCATTTGCATATTCAGATGCGGAGGAGATCGCCGAAAATAGACGAGTAAAAAAATAATCATAGACACATAAACAGACAGCAGATGATTGAATGATGGAGTGACACTGTCTAAAAGAAAGAGAGAGAGGGAGAGAGAGGGAGCGAGTAAGAAGAAAAGAGAGAGTGAGATCGTGTGAGAGAAAGAGAGAGAGAAAGAGTGAGTGTGCGAGTGAGATGCAGAGCAAGAGCGAGTGGGTGTGAGAGAGAGAGAGAGAGAGAGAGAGAGAGAGAGAGAGAGAGAGAGAGAGAGAGAGAGAGAGCGCAAGAGAGAGAGAGATAGTGAGTGAGTAAGAAGAAAGAGAGAGTGAGATCATGTGAGAGAGTGAGATCATGTGAGAGAGAGAGAGAGAGAGAGAGAAAGAGAGAGAGAAAGAGATAGTGAGCGAGTAAGAAAAAAGAGAGAGTGAGATCGTGTGAGAGAAAGAGAGAGAGAGTGAGTGAGAGAGAAGAGAGAGAGAGAGAGAGAGAGAGAGAGAGTGAGATCATGTGAGAGAAAGAGAGAGAGAAAGAGTGAGTGTGCGAGTAAGATGCAGAGCAAGAGCGAGTGGGTGTGAGAGAGAGAGAGAGCGAGCGAGGGTGAGTGAGTAGGTGGCATAAAGTTTTAAACCCCAGAGAAAATAATAATAGTTCATTATGAAACCTGCAGCCTCTACTGTACATATAGATGAACTGTGTTTTCATCATCTGTCATAATTGAGATTTTCCTTCATTTACTTTGTCTCCGTCACGTTACTCATCACCAAATACACTCATGATGGATCACCATGCTTGACTTGTCCAGTTATATTTGTAGTTTATTTTTTGCTAAAACAAGCTGTAGCTTGATTTCATAGTAAAAGTCTTAAAGTGCATCCCTGTTAAAATAAGTGTTGTGTTTCCAATGAATAGTCCAGCTGTGTCTTGAGAGCCCATGTCATTGTGTTCTGTTGCTGCCTTTCCAGTCTGTGAGATCCAAAGCAAATTTCTGTCAGTACATGTTGTGAAACATACATCACTGAACTGAAGACTGAAGGTGTCAAACTACAAACAACAAGCAGAAAGACTAATGGACCTCATTCATGAAACAGCAGATCAGATTTCTGTGTAACTCGCTCATAAAGACAAAAATTGTTGTACTTTATAAAAAGAAATCTAACAACCGGTCTTTCTGGTCTCCTTCCTGACAGTATTTCAGATTCAGTTCCCAGACATTAAGATTCTGCTTGACCATTTAAATAATGTCTTCAAACCTCAATCTGCACTTAAACACCCACTGATCTCACTGACGCGGGGAGATTTTGTTTGCATCTTTCTGCAGATTTTAACACCAACCACACAAAGACAAGTTGGCAGATCTGTGCATTTCTGCTTCATTTTTTCTGTAGCTTCCAGAAATGGACTGTTGTTTTATGCTCTAAATTCAGTTTAAGACCTTCATGATGTACTGTATGATGTTGGTGGTAAGGAAGAACTTGCAGATTTGTGTAGCTTAGGCAAATGAAGAAAAGTGAATATGTTGAATGAATACATCTCTGTGATGTTAAATGTGACGTCTGTAGTTTCTTCACCAAACTCAAGTCATGTGACAACTGTTTTTAATAACATATTGAAACTGTATTTTCTGTCTTTCTGGCCATCTGCTTTTGCCTCTTTCACACTCATTTGTTTGTTATGCAAACTTTGTACCTGCCGAACATGCACTCGACAGCACCTCTGACTTCTGTTAGTGTCAGATTTGAATGAATGAAATAAATGAGAGAATAATGACACAAACTCATCATCATCAGTGATCTTAGCATCAGATAGAGCCGGTGTGTCCCAGAAACACTTCACAGAAGATGATCATTAAACAGTTTTCTCTTAAAGATGTGTGCCACCTAAAACTTTGCTAAAGTTTTGTGTGAGAGTGTGTGTGTGTGTGTGACTCATAGAAACCTCAGATGTGACTCACAACCTTTGTTCAGGGATAGTGATTCGACCACTGAAACACACCCACCTACACACACAACGAGAGAGAGAGAGAGAGAGAGAGAGAATATGCTTTTTCACATAAAGTCTCTCTCTCTCTCAATTTCTCTCTCTCTTTCTCTCTGCTTTATTGGCATGACAAAATTGTACAATTGTATTATATAAGCAATTGCAGCTGGGCTGCATACAAATAGTGCATATTATGTACAAATAAAAGTTAAAATAAAAGTAACATTTATCTATAGAATTAAATAGAATAAATATGTAAAGAATAAAAGCAAAATATGATTCAAGTAAAATAATACAGTGATAGTAATATAAGAGCATATGTGAACATATAAAATGAGCATATATTTATATATATATATATATATATATATACAGATGATATATATATATCTATATATATATGATAGGCAGACATATATATGCTGCTAACACACATATATCCTTGTGTTCTCCTAACAGATAATGGCATATTATATATGTATGATAGAGTTTCATATATATGCTGGATGCACTTTATTTTTATAAAACACTGTATATATATCTGTATATTTTGTGCATATGTATATATAGTGCAGTTCTATTCTCGATCTGGTATCAGATCACAGTGTATATATATATATCTATATATATGTGGCACATGTATTTCTGTGTATGCCATCTCTATAGTCAGCTTATGTATATATATATATATATCTCATATATATGGCTATATATATATATCTGACATATGTACATATAGTCTGCCATATATATATATATATATATAGGGCCAAATAACATTTATATTTACTTATAGATGTATGTGTTTGATATTTCCAATGACTATATATATATATATCTATCATTTGTGCTGTAATTAGATTTAATTTATATTTATATATATGTATATATATATATATATCATGTGATGATTGTCAGTAGATGTTAGTGAAACATCAGGACTGATATTCTGGATCATATATATATATTGGTTTCTATATATATCTTGAACATATCCATATATAATGATAAATATATATCTCTCTCTATATATATATATATATATCTATCTATCTATATATATATATATATCTATATCTCTTTTCTCTCTCTGTGTGTAGGTGTTTTATTTAACCGAATAGTGAAATAACCCAAGTAACAGGTTACATTCACGGGTTAATTTAATTGATTTGATGGCTTTGGAAATAACTGGCCCAATTCTTCCATTGTGTGTGTGTGTATCAGATGGGACCTGACTGAACTGGGTCAATCCAACACTTAAAATATGCAAAAAACTAGTTTTGAATGGAAAACTCTCCATCTGGGACATTTTATGGAGAGCGTGAAATATTTCTCACCGTCTCTAATAATTAGGGTAATAGATGTTGGTGAATTGTTTTTTAGGCTGATATTTTACATGATCAAACAGTTGTTAGTTTAATCCTGTTATATAACAGATTAACCTCTCAGTTTTCCCTCTAGAAATCAAACAACTGGCCACAAAGCTCTCGTAACGGCTTGTCTGATGGCTCTGGTGATGTGTTGTGGTTTTGTTTCCAACTCCAAACAGATATGCGGTCAGGATTATAGATGTAAAACACATCTGATTTGACCCCGCAGTTAATCTGATTGGCTGAAAGGCATCTGAAGTTTTACTTAATTGGTGAATTTAGGGTTTTGGATCTTTTGTTGTGAGTTGAAAGATGTGAGATGACTGTTGCTCTTATTTAGCATTAGAAAAAAAATCACTACATTGCAGTAATGAAATCTTATGTTGAATCTCTCATTTGTATAGACATGTATAAAGACATGTATAAAAGATGTCTGTTGAGAAACACATTGATTGTGTATAAAGGTCAGTATTGATGATTGATCAGAACTTGTGTAATAACATTCTGTTTGTTTGCTCTTTGTTTGTTTTTTGTTTGAAAGAATAATCTTTACACAATCCATGAAAAAAACCTTTTCAGAAAATCAATTTGTACAAGTAAAACAAAGATCATTTGTCAGCATTTTGCCTGAATGTCTCTGACATGATTAGTTTGTTTCTGAACAGTTCATTGTTGGTGTTTTCTGTTTTCTGTTTCTCTCTGAAAATTGAATAACTAAAATATTTTTTCTGTAAGCATTTTTTTCTGTTTAAATTATGATTTTTTTCATAGTCAGATGAAGTGCTGTTTTCAGAATTGTCACATTCATAACACATCCATATTCCTCATAAATGAACACATGACAATTAAAATAAAATAACTCTTATGTTCTTTCAAGAGTCATCTCTTCTTCACAAGTTATTTTTTTGTCACATTCATAATACATGTATATTTCCAATTTTTTTTAATAGTTAACTCGTGTATAGACTGATATTTGTCTGATGTCTGGACTCTATCAACAGGACTTTAGTAAAATATAAACACATGATTTAATATATTGCTAATAAATACATTCTGTGAGAATTCATAATTCAAGTTGAAAATGTCACATACATAAGAAGTTCAAATCCATGTAAAGTTTATTTTATAATTAAATATAATTACTACAGTTTGTTGGTTTTAAATAAACGTTAACATGATTTTTGCTTCTTCTTTTCTAGATCATCAAAAGCTGGAACGAGAGGCCCGAATTTGTCGTCTTCTCAAGCATCCAAACATCGGTGAGTTCTGATATACACAGATATCATCTAAACTGACACTGTTTTATATGCATTTGCTGTTTGGAGCATTTGATTCATATTTATATCATTATGTAACTTGAACCAGTACATGAACCAGAGAACATCTCCAGTATATACTGGCAATCTTCCAGCTCCTTCACATTCGTTCAGTATGAAGTGATTCATGTAAATCTGACCTCTGACTGTGGTACATAACAGCTAAAATTGGCCGAGCTCTTCTGCCCACACTCACCCACCTCCAAACCAGCTGCAGGATCACAGACGTGGGTGTTTTCTAGCTGTAATTATGGTTATAACACAAAGCTACAGATAAAGAGAAATATTCAGTAGTGCATTTCCACCCCCGTATCTTCATTTTCTTACACCCAAGAACACCAAAGCTATTGAAACCAACAACGCTGTCATCTGTGTTTTACAGTATATCTTCAACAGTTTTAACATAAAAAAAACTCTTAAATCCTAAAAGATTTTTATCCTTGAAATGAAAATAATTTTTTGATCATGATTTAACTATGACTGTAACATTATGTGCTTATATTTGGGCATCTTCATCATAACAGGCTTCGTTATTCATAACACAAAACCCAGCGGTTTTCCTAAACTAACAGAAGGATTTCTCCTCCAAAGCAGCCGTCCGTCAGCTGGAAAGTCGTTCTCTTCTGTTGCTATGGCAACAGGTTCCGGCAACCAACCGTATCATAGATGAGAGAAGATGCTTGAGATGTTCATACGGAGAGATTCCACTCAATGACTCTTTTCTGTTGTGCTAATCATTTAATTTACCTCATTTGTTTCAGGTCAGGTAGCCATGATGATCTACTGTATCTGGCCTCATTAGATGTTCTCCTGACATTCTGATGCATGTTATTGTCATTACAGATGTGAAGAGAAAATTTGCAGCTTTACTATATGAATAAAAATTAAACATATTCATACGCAGGGCTATATGTGAAGTTTTTATATTAATAATATTACATTTTAAATGTTTCGATGAGGTGTCACATCTCACATTCACAAAGTATTGATTGTTGGTTTCAATATGATCACAGCCATACATTCCTCTACACCTCAGCAGTATGAAATGAGATTGAGTAATGTATTCTCATTCTGCTGTAATAATAACAGAACGGGACAATGAAAAAAAACAGGAGCAGAAATAATTGCAATTTGTGGAGTAGATGAGTTTCTCCGTCTGTGAAAACTCTCTCTCTTTCTAATAAGTATATAACGGTGAGATGCTTCATGCAATCTAATCTAATCTCTCTCTCTCTCTCTCTCTCTCTCTCTCTCTCTCTCTCTCTCTCTCTCTCTCTCTCTCTCTCTCTCTCTCTCTCTCTCTCTCTCTCTCTCTCTCTCTCTCTCTCTCTCTCTCTCTCTCTCTCTCTCTCTCTCTCTCTCTCTCTCTCTCTCTGTCTCTCTCTCTCTCTCTCTCTCTCTCTCTCTCTCTCTCTCTCTCTCTCTCTCTTCTCTTTCTCTCTCTCTCTCTTTCTCTCTCTCTCTCTGCATCTCTCTCCTCTCTTTCCTCTCTCTCTCTTTCACTGGCTTCGACCATTCATGAGGAGCTCGGACGTTCACTACAAAGCTTTGACTCTGTGAGGTCCATTTTTCAGCAAATAAACGCCAAATCCAGGGATCTTCAAACACTGTGACCATTAATGAGAGCGTTCAAAGCTTCACTCTTCCATTTAGCAAATAAACGCTCAAATGCTTCTGCGTGATAATGAGGATGAACCCCGATCCGAGAGTCGCAGTAATTAGACCGTGTTTCTTTTGCGTATGTGCGTTCCTGCAAACGGGCAGGAGAAACACGGCTAATGAATCGTTCTTCATCATCTTGCCATCACCTTTTCCAAATTCTCACTTAGAAAATTCTTTCATAACATATAATTCAATTGTCAAAAATTTCAATTTTGAATTTTCAGAATTATTAATTGTATATCATATATAACTTAACATAATATAATTATGTAATTCAACCTAACTTTCAATTGTTATGTTGCTTGGCAACTGAACAGTCTATAGTGGTTTAGATTGTGAGATCTGATTGGTCTGTTTTCCTCCGGATAATAACCGCTAAGGTCTGTTTTATATTGGGGTCCTAATTACTCTGTTTTGCGATACCAACCATCTGGATGAACATTATCCCTCATGTAATGATAGTGGCTTGTCTAGAGTCACAAATGACATTGTTAACTTAATTTATTTACACAATAAGTAGTGTAGACTTCACTGCATGTTTTGCTTTGAATGATTTTCAATTACAGTCACAGACTGATAGTAAATTGTGTCTGTTTGACAGCAGCACAATTCAAATGTGTGATTCCAAAACAGCACAGTGCTTTTATGTTTGTGTGATCTGTGTGTGCGTGTGTTTGTGTGATCTGTGTGTGTGTGTGTTTGTGTGATCTGTGTGTGTGTGTGTTTGTGTGATCTGTGTGTGCGTGTGTTTGTGTGATCTGTGTGTGCGTGTGTTTGTGTGATCTGTGTGTGTGTGTGTGTGTGTTTGTGTGATCTGTGTGTGCGTGTGTTTGTGTGATCTGTGTGTGCGTGTGTTTGTGTGATCTGTGTGTGTGTGTGTTTGTGTGTGTGTTTGTGTGATCTGTGTGTGTGTGTGTTTGTGTGATCTGTGTGTGCGTGTGTTTGTGTGATCTGTGTGTGTGTGTGTGTGTGTGTGTGTGTGTTTGTGTGATCTGTGTGTGCGTGTGTGTGTGTGTGTGTGTGTTTGTGTGATCTGTGTGTGTGTTTGTGTGTGATTGTGTGTGTGTTTGTGTGATCTGTGTGTGCGTGTGTTTGTGTGATCTGTGTTTGTGTGATCTGTGTGTGTGTTTGTGTGATCTGTGTGTGTGTGTTTGTGTGATCTGTGATGTGTGTGTTTGATCTGTCTGTGTGTGTGTGTTTGTGTGATCTGTGTGTGCGTGTGTTTGTGTGTGTGTTTGTGTGATCTGTGTGTGCGTGTGTTTGTGTGATCTGTGTGTGCGTGTGTTTGTGTGTGTGTTTGTGTGATCTGTGTGTGTGTGTGATCTGTGTGTGTGTGTTTGTGTGATCTATGTGTGTGTTTGATCTGTGTGTGTTTGTGTGTGTGTGATCTGTGTGTTTGTGTGCTCTGTGTGTGTTTGTGTGATCTGTGTGCATAGGCTTGTGTGATCTTAAAAAGACAGTAGAATCTGTGTGTGTGTGTCATACCTTATGTACAAGTGTCTGAATCTAAATGCAACGATTGCATTAGCAATTACAGACACACTGTGTGTGTGTGTGCGTGTGTGTGTGTGCGCGGATGCATCGAGTGTGTGTTTGAAGCGCTTCAGGCTGTGTTTGACAGATGTCATTTAGGATGTCACTCTCTCAATCTGTGGCACTGATTGAGTATCTGTATGTGAAGACACTGCTATAATGGCTCATTATGATCATTATTATATTGTAAAGCAGTCTTGTAATTGAAATAGTGAAGGTCAGAGTTTGTCCTGCATTATTTTTATTCTTTTATTGAATATCTCTGGTTGTTTCTCTGGTTTTAAGCTTAATTTCTTTAGTAAAACACAGAGGATTTCAAATACTTTGTTATATTTACTATAGTGTGTGTTTGATCAGTAGTATGTTACAATAATCTGTGTGTGTGTGATCTGTGTAGTGTGTATGCTCTGTGTGTGTATAATGAATCTGATAAGCAGAATAGGAAAATCACTACCTTATGTATATTTACTATAGTAAGGTTAAAAAAGAATATAGCACACTGTGAATGTTACTGCAGGTTACTGTACTAGCATCAGTGTGTGTTTGAGCTTCAGGCTGTGCTACAGTTTCACTATATGTCACTCTCAATCTGTGCTACTGATTGATATCTGTGCTAAGACACTGTACTAGGCTCATTATGATACTAGTATACTGTGCTAGTCTTGTACTTCTTACTAGTTTAGTTTGAAATAGTTTACTGTACTAGTTTGTCCTGCATTACTTTTACTGTTATTGAATATCTCTGTTGTTTCTGGTTTTACTTAATTAGTTTAGTAAAACACAGAGTTTACTATACTTTGTTATATTGTGCTAGTTTACTGTACTGTTTACAGTAGTATTTACTATTACTCACTCTGTAGTGTTACTGTGCTAGTATGACTGTGCTAAGTTTACTGGAAATAGTTTAGTATATTTAGTATACTAAGCTTAGTTTACTGTGCTAGTTTACTTTGCTAGTTTACTGTACTAGTTTACTATACTACTTTACTGTGCTAGTTTACTGTGCTAGTTTACTGTACTAGTTTACTGTACTAGTTTACTATACTAGTATACTGTGCTAGTTTACTGTGCTAGTTTACTGTGCTAGTTTACTGTGCTAGTTTACTGTACTAGTTTACTATACTAGTTTACTGTACTAGTTTACTATACTACTTTACTGTGCTAGTTTACTATACTACTTTACTGTCCTAGTTTACTATACTAGTTTACTGTGCTAGTTTACTATACTACTTTACTGTCCTAGTTTACTATACTGCTTTACTGTGCTAGTTTACTATACTACTTTACTGTACTAGTTTACTATACTAGTTTACTATACTAGTTTACTATACTACTTTACTGTCCTAGTTTACTATACTAGTTTACTGTGCTAGTTTACTATACTAGTTTACTGTGCTAGTTTACTATACTAGTTTACTGTGCTAGTTTACTGTGCTAGTTTACTATACTAGTGTACTATACTGCAGTATGTTTTCATGTGGGATACACTTGTGTCATCATCATTTTTTCTGAAATGATCGTGTCTGATGTGTTTAATCTGTCTCAGAGTCACAGGAGGAGAACTGTTTGAAGATATTGTGGCCAGAGAATATTACAGTGAAGCAGATGCCAGGTTAGTACATGCATTAATACACACATTTGAAAGTGTCATGAATAATTTGATGTAAAGTTCACAAAAGAGATTCATAAACAGCACTGTTTGATTTGTAATATACTGTCATTGTAATAGCTTGAAGCAATATTTTGGGATCTTGATCTGTAACCTATTGATAGTGTGTGAATCCAGTAATGTAATTACAGTGAAAGTCTGTGGAGAAAAGCATTGCGTGGTTGCACGTGATGACTGTAATGAAATCACTTACGTTTAGCTGTGCAAAGTTTTATTTGATATCTTTAAGTCTGCCAGTAACACAGACCCAGACTTTCATTGTACACAACTGTAAACATGACATGATATGATATATGTGTTTGTGTTTGAGATGAAATGTCTCATTCATTGATGGTGACTGTAGTCTGGCTTCAGTGCTTCACACTTTTAATGTTCACGTCTGCAGGGGTTTATTTGCTTCAGATCAAACTCTTTTCTCTGTGTGCTGCTTATACGCTCAAGGTGTTTTCATTTTGGGCTGTTTAGAACATATTCATGTATTTTGTATCATTGTGATACAAATACAATAGAAATATATTTTATTAAATAATATTTTATTTCTAAGATTCATAGTAAATATTATACATTCACTGGAAAAACGTTTTCTTAATGAGTTACTTTGTCTTTCACTTATCTTCTGTACCTGCTATGCAAAACTTTTGTTTTATCATTGAATGTATCTTAAATATAAGCGTTTATTAGTGTTGAATGTTGTTTTGTTCACTTCTGCAGTTGGACAGCTTTATTTAGATAGGGCTTGTTGTCCCTGAGGAGGTAAATGTGTGTTTCACAGATGTACTCTAAGCTTTTCAACACAACCACAGTAAAAAATATGGAGCAAATCTCACATCTTAAGTCTGTTCAGATCAGTAGACGAATAGACAGACAGACAGACAAGATGGACAGATAGATAGATAGATAGATAGATAGATAGATAGATAGATAGATAGATAGATGGATGGATGGATGGATGGATAGATAGATAGATAGATGGATGGATGGATGGATGGATGGATGGATGGATGGATGGATGGACGGACAGACGGACAGACAAGATGGATGGATGGATGGATGGATGAACAGACAGATTTATCTCATTTAACAGGTGTTTGTACTGAAACACCAGACAAAGCAACTCATTAAGAGCGTGATTTAATGTATTTCAGCTCGGGGGTTTTGAGCCACAGAAGTGTTGCTTGTTGTTTGCTCTGTTTGTTTGTGGTTTGTGTCTGCTGAACTGTTCTCTCTTCTCCGGCTTCTTGGCTCTGTCTCTTCTTCCTCACAGTCATTGCATACAGCAGATTCTAGAGAGTGTTAATCATTGTCATCTAAATGGCATTGTACATCGAGACCTAAAGGTTAGTACGACAGGCTCAAACCTCCATCTTTCCGGCACCGCTGTCCAAACGAATCGATAAGCCACTGGTTCCTATCTGGGAAACCCCGTCCTATTACTCACCTTCACCTGACCCGTCGAACACGGCTGTGCACCTGGCGGGGTGTACGGCGCTGCTCGAGGGACACATAACACAACCCATGTCCTTACAGATAAAGACATGTGCATGTATCCGCCTCTGTTCAGGGAGTTGTGTGTTTGACTCCACACAAGCTTTTGTCTGCGCATGTCGATACCCTTTTTGTAAAATGCAAAAAGGGTGTCAGAGGTCAGAGGTCAAGGCTTTAGCGGGTCAAACACACAGCTTTCCTTATGAAGCCAACAGCACTTCTGGTTTGAGATTTGGGAGAGCTGAATAACAGATGTGATGAGGGGCAGTACAGTTATTAACTTTTAACACAATATTTCTGATTTATCCACATCGATATGAACGTTGTTGTTGGTGATTTCAAATGTGGCATCATCAATATTGTGATGATCTTAAAGCTGACATCTGTAACTATTGCCTTTACATACTTATCTTAATGCTTAAGTTGAAATCAAATAATGACAAACTTACAATTTCTGCAAAATCCCACGTGAGCTCAAACTATAAATCATTATTATAAACTTACGATTGTAAATCAGAGTAAGAAATAAAGAAATTTGATGTTTGTATTTACATGATAAATTATGAATTTTTGTTTATTTTCACCTAAAAAAAGTTACAGATTGCAGCTTTGATTCACCAGCGGGTTAGTTTTTTATTGTTTAACTCATGAGAGAAAGTGAAGAAATATTTCAATAGAAATATAACAGAAGAGAATTGTTTTGCATTTTAAAAGCATTTTCATTTGGCCTAAATTGACTCGTGCATTATTTTTAACCTGTGCTTTAGTTACTTAGCAACAATAACTGTTTAAATGATGATTTCTTTGTCTAAAAATAAAAGACCTTTAAGAGCAAATTATAAAAGTTGAAAGATTAAATGAAACAACTCATCACACAGTGAATCTGTTTTTCACGTTTAAACGTCATCACAGAAAGTCATGTTAGTGTTAATGGTTTTATTCGTCACCTCTGAGCTCAGACTCTCCTGCTCTCAATACTGTGCACTGTAGTGTGTGCGTGTGTGTGCGTGTGCGTGCGTGTGTGTGTGTGTGCGTGTCACTAACCCACGCCCCCTGCTGTCTGCATGCAGTCATTGCATTCAGCAGATCCTTGAGGCTGTTCTTCATTGCCATCAGATGGGAGTAGTCCATCGTGACCTGAAGGTGAGTAGAGATGCTGGGGCTCTTTAACTCTGTCCTCCCTTCATACTCTTATACTCATCCTGGACCTGTAGTTTGAGCGGTTTTAAGGTGTGATATATCAGGACAACTAGTGTAATAAGGTTAGATGTCCGAAATTAATAAGTTATTTAGGCAAAACAACTTTTTTTGTGACTCTGTTTTGTATTTAATTAAAATGACTAAATTTGTATTCAATCACGCTGATGGATTTTTCATCACTCGTCACTTTAATATTTAATGATTTTCATATAATCCTGCTTGTCGCATCAAAGACGAGCAAACGGGTCACGTGCTGGTTGTCACGGTAACGGCAAAGCAGCTTTAATGCAGCATTGCATTTACATATGTTCAAAGTCTCAAACCGAGAACACTTTACCTTTTGCATCACTAGTGTATCTTTCAGGTCTAGTGAAATCTGGGTAATATCGTATCATTGATGTTAAACAGTAATAAGCTGCTGGTTAATGATGGTTTATCAGGTTTAGGTGGTTGTTGTGTTAAACTAAAGTGAGCTCTGGTCATTTGCTAATCAAATGAGGCAGGTGCAAGCGAGAGATTGTTTCTCTCCTCTTACAATCTGCATTTGCATTGGCCCATATTCTGCTCGACGATTGGCTGCCTTATACCGTTACCATGGTGAACTGTGACCTGTGCATATTAAAAAAAACACCAAAACAAAAAGAAACAAAAGCTGTGAATATAAAAATATATATGCAGAAATCTTGAAAAATTACTAAAAATCTGATAGACTCAACTACAGGTTCATCTTTTTCTTCTTTAATTGTTGATTTCTTTCATTGTTTTTATTCATGTGAGTCTTTGGCAACAGAAGAAAACAGTCTTTGAAAACAAATATTTGTTGGTGTATCTACAGTACAATACATATCCACATCCAAAACAAAGACTTGAAGATCTGTGCTTTTCCATTCATCTCAATACATTAAAAACATTCAAAATAAATGAACACTATGTTATATTTGATCATCTTCAAAAGTAGTCAAACTTTGTCTAGAATTTATAAAATCATACTCTTGACATTTTTTAAACATCACTGAAGAAATTTCTATCTATACTGAACTCTTACTGGCTGATTTTTATTCATTATTTGATCCAAATAATCCATGTAGAAAATATTTTTTAAACAAAGTTTTCTAATTAAAGAAATGAATATTTTGACACAATTGTGTTTTATCTGCATTAATTTCAAACATCTTTTTAAGATTATTTTTGTCAATTGTGTCTAAATCACAAATAAAGAGCAACTGCTATTGAGATGAATGTGAAAGAATGACTTTTTCATTCAAGTGAGCTAAACATTTAAATGTTAGATGACACTTAAAAGCTCAATAGTACATGTGTGGTTGACTTTACCGTGTTGTTACTTGTCTAACAATCTGAGAAATGAGTTGTTGGAATTTGGCTCTCAGCAAGTTGTGTGTCTGAATTTCATTTAGGTATTTGTACAGAGAGACGACACGGAGGCGTTGCATAACAGCCATTAACCAGAGCAATATTGTGCCATTATCTGAAGAAATAATCAGTCCTGTAGGAATTGAACTGTAGAAGCTTTAATTATGTTAATGTGTCGAGCAATAATGTACTATTGCGTTCTGCTGGTAAAGCAATCCTCAGGAGATCTCTGCTTCATTTGTTATTATCACATTTATCTTGACTAACAAAAGAAAACATCAGGCTATTCTGTATCTGATCTCCCTGTTATTATCTGTCTTCGGTTCTCACGTACGGTACAGAAGGCTTCAGTCGAGCTTGAATATCAGGGTTTAGGGGGTTTGTCAAATATTGATCTTTGCAACCCAACCAGATCAAACTAGCAACCGCATCTTAGTGCCCTAGCAACCATCCCTAACAGCCTAGCAACATTTTGCTCGCATCAGACAGTTAAAAGTCACTTCATGACATGGTGGGTTTGTAAGATCTGGATAAGCAATGGCTGCATGACAGTATGACATCTCCTGTAGCATGAAGCACCTTGATCTGCACGAGACACAAACTACTAACTGCACCTGAGAAACCTGCATTACATCATGACTTAATTCTCACCATGTATTATTGGATTCTTTTGATTGTAATCACATGAAAGAGTTTCGTGTAATCGCTCTCCTGACGTGAGTTTCATTATACATTCAGTGCAGTCGTTCATGCTTTAACATCAACAGTCTGAATTAAAAAATAAAGTTTCTGTACAGAAGTACAGGTGATATGACATAACAGCTCATGAATGTATTTTAAGGCTCATTTGAAAGGGGACGGCTTACTTTTTTAAGTATCTACAGTACTGCATTTTCTGTCTGTCTTTCATTTTTCTTTCATTACCAAAAACATTATCAGTCACGTACAGAGCGTGTTATAAACTCTGTTTCAAAATGTGTTTCTAGTCTTTATGGGTTTTGCATATATTATGTTGATTGTTGATTAGTCTTAATAACTTTAAGATCTTCAAGACCTTAAGATCATTATGGATAAACACCTTTTGTGTTTGATGGTGTTTAAGTTTGTAACACATTACTGAACATTGGTCACTGCGTAACCCTAAAGGCTGAAGTCACGTTTTGTGAGACTTTGGTCAAAAATGTGCCGTATAAGAGCTTTATAATACATAATACTCTAAATAATACATTTTGCATGTAATCCATTTGAAAAGTCTTCTGTAGAAATTGTCAGTCTGCTCTGAGCTGATTTTTGACCCACGTCCTTTTATAAATATACATGTTTTTAACCTGATCACTGCACATATAAAGCATAGCTACAGTTTTTACATTTTAAAATCTTTTTTTATTTAAGATATTTTTATAAGTAACATTAACATTTGTTATAAATGTTTTTATTATATTATTTATTCTTATGTCTTATACCTTTCCATCAATATATAGTTTGATTAGAGAATTAAAGTAAAATAAGTGTTTGACAGTTATCAGGTTAAAGTCGATGTATATAACATGTGCTCCTTTCAAACTGTTTATATAACCTGTAGATTCTCAATATATGTTTGTTTTTTGACACCCAAAGCCCGAGAATCTTCTTTTAGCCAGTAAACTGAAGGGCGCGGCGGTTAAACTGGCTGATTTTGGGCTGGCCATCGAGGTGCAGGGAGATCAGCAGGCATGGTTCGGTTAGTATTTAACACTATTATTTTGGACGTTTTTATGTTGAAATTGCATTATAATAAGATTTCTGATGGTATTTGCGTATAATGAGGATGATCTCTGGGGTTTTAACAGCTCTAGTTCAGCTTTGCTCTCATTAAAGTCTTTTCTGCCTCATGGGCGTGATGGGACATCGGGGACAAATGTTATTTTAAAATTAGGCTGCAATACTAAAATGCCTTAAGTAAATTCTTCTTAAGATAATTCAGAGGAGCTGAAAACACTTAACTCACTTTTGTACTCGCAGTGAAGTTTAAATGAGGCTGATCTTTTTTTCCTCTAGGTTTTGCTGGGACTCCGGGTTATTTGTCTCCTGAGGTTCTGAGGAAGGAGCCGTACGGCAAACCGGTGGACATGTGGGCTTGTGGTACGCAAACAATCTTTCAAAGACTCTAAACTTTCTTAAAGAGACGGTTCACACAAAAATCTAAATCATCCAGACTGTATGTTTCATAATGAATCCCATCATCATGTCCTTTCAAACATTTCATGAACAAAACATTTATCTTACTGGTGACTACATGAACTTTTGGATGAAAACCGTTTAGCAGTGCTATTGTTCTTGATGTTGTTTCTTATGATTTGAAATCAATATATTTAGTCTATTTTCCCACTTGGATCTTTCTACTGCATCATAAAATTGCATCTTGGCATCAGATTTTCTTCTACTTTCCAAATGTCTACATGTTCCAGAACCAGCCTACACGTACAATATAATGTCATTCTTCTGATTTAAAGCTTGCCATATTTTGTTTATTACCTTCAATAGTCTTTTGCCTTGAGAATCAGATAAATGGTGAACTGAAGTGAGAGTTTGTGAAATTAAGAGTGTGGGTTGGCAAATGTTTTCTGCTGTCACTTCTATCAGTAAATGGGCACTCAGTTGTGTTAAAACACACAACAGCTTTCCATCTTCCGCCAACCTTTCATTTGTGAATCAGAGAAAAAGACTCGCTTTCATTTGAACAGCCAAGTAAACAAACTAAACCTTCTCTCATTAAACATGACTTTTATCTTGTTAGTATTGTCTTGTTTTCTTGACAGGTGTGATTTTGTACATTCTTCTGGTGGGTTATCCTCCATTCTGGGATGAAGACCAACATCGACTTTACCAGCAGATCAAAGCTGGTGCTTATGATGTGAGAATTTCTCTCATTCATTTTCTACATTCTACATTTTCTATTTGTGTAGTTGGTTTTGCATTTGACAAGAAAGTTTTTTATTAGTCAGAAAGAAAATGAGCAGCTTGATGGCTTTAGTCCAGCTTGGCTTTAAACAGATCTTTATATAAATCTGGATAGGACGGCACGTGCAAGACTTTCTCTAATGTTTTGTGTAGTATCACATCACAGTGTGAGGTTTGTTGTGGTTCTTTTGCAGTTTCCTTCTCCTGAGTGGGACACAGTAACACCAGAGGCCAAAGATCTTATAAACAAGATGCTGACAATAAATCCGGCTAAACGTATCACAGCCGCTGAAGCACTCAAACACCCCTGGATCTGTGTATGCATGCACACACACACACTCAGTCATACACACACACAGTCATACACACACACACACACATAACCACATAATCACACATTTTTACTTAAACCAATAAAAACAGCTGTTTGCCAAGAGACATTAAAACCTGATGCATTAATATGGAATATATGGTCATGATGGTCATTATATGATGGTCATGATGGTCATTATATGATTGTCATTATATGATTGTCATGATTGTCATTATATGATGGTCATGATGGTCATTATATGATGGTCATGATGGTCATTATATGATGGTCATTATGGTCATTATATGATGGTCATTATGGTCATTATATGATGGTCATGATGGTCATTATATGATGGTCATTATGGTCATTATATGATGGTCATGATTGTCATTATATGATTATTATATGATTGTCTATATTTGTATGCAGTTTTGATTGTCTATATTGTTACATATATGATTATATGATTGTCATTATATGATTGTCATGATTGTCATTATATGATGGTCATGATGGTCATTATATGATGGTCATGATGGTCATTATATGATGGTCATTATGGTCATTATATGATGGTCATTATGGTCATTATATGATGGTCATGATGGTCATTATATGATGGTCATTATGGTCATTATATGATGGTCATGATGGTCATTATATGATGGTCATGATGGTCATTATATGATGGTCATGATGGTCATTATATGATGGTCATTATATGATGGTCATTATATGATGGTCATTATATGATGGTCATTATATGATGATCATGATGGTCATTATATGATGGTCATTATATGATGGTCATGATGGTCATTATATGATGGTCATTATATGATGGTCATGATGGTCATTATATGATGGTCATTATATGATGGTCATGATGGTCATTATATGATGGTCATTATATGATGGTCATGATGGTCATTATATGATGGTCATGATGGTCATTATATGGCTCATCCAGTCAGAACTGTCAGTTTAATAATTCTTCTGTGTTGTCATAGCAACGCTCCACTGTGGCCTCCATGATGCACAGACAGGAGACTGTGGAATGTCTCAAGAAGTTCAACGCCAGGAGAAAACTGAAAGTAAGAAACACACGTCACGCATGTACGGCTTAAATGAAGGAACATTTTTCAATACACTTTTATAAAACTTTTATAAAACTTTTATAAAACTTTTATTAGCAATAACTGAATGAGACAGTTTTTCATCATTCTCATGGTTTAATAGTTATCTACCAGCATTGATTTTGTCATTGTCTGATATTTCTGAACTGTTTTTAGGGTGCTATTCTTACCACCATGCTGGCTACAAGAAACTTCTCAAGTAAGAAAATATCTGCAGTTTTTGTTGTAATTCAAATACAGATGGAGGTTTTTTTCTTGCTTATATAGCATTGATAGATCCAGCAA
This sequence comes from Beaufortia kweichowensis, assembly GCA_019155185.1. Taxonomy (NCBI): domain Eukaryota; kingdom Metazoa; phylum Chordata; class Actinopteri; order Cypriniformes; family Gastromyzontidae; genus Beaufortia; species Beaufortia kweichowensis. The sequence goes on from CM032794.1 coordinate 945,782, forward strand.
TATGTGATGTTTATCATATATGATATGTTTATCATATTGCACTTCACATTATCTCTGAAGCAGCAGTTTACTTTCTTCACAGACTGACGCTTTTAACCTCGTCTCCGAGACAAATGAATATTTGATATGCCTCTCAAATCATATTTCATTTCATTATGCAAATCTTTGATTATGAATCATGTTTATTCAGAGGTTTGGGTTTTGAGGCCAGTGAATCATGAATATGTAAAGCACAATCATTGAAACTGAGTATTTTTATATCTTATATCTCTTTCTCTTTTTTATTTTACTTAACAGATAAGAATCCATACAAGAAGCCTGATGGGGTTAAGGTGAGTTTCCAGTGCTAAAGTACATTGAAACTGGTTAAACTGGTGGTTTTGTGTGACATTACATAATATCTGCACACACATGATAGTTTTGTGTGTTTAATGTGTGTAAGAACATTACTGTTGTTTTTGGATCATGGCATCATACGCATGAATCTAAGAATGAATAATGTCCTGAGCTTTAAACATACTGTAACAGGTCAGAGGTCAGTGTAAAAATAAACATGACTAGCAAAGTTCACTGTACCAAACATCATCATCATCAAAATATTTTAATGTAATATTTCCCATGACAGAGTTATAATTAATCTCCAGATAGTGTACATCATAATATTACCCACAATCCCCTGTGTTACAGAAGTTTGTGTTTTGACTTTTTCACACTTTAACATGAGGTTGTAGTACAGTTTATATAATGTCTTTCTATATTAAAGCACAAATCCATATTTTCACCAGTATATGAAGTGAGATGCAGTCAGATTCTCTTTTCTTTCCCAAACATACATTACGTTTGGTAGTAAATTACATTTTGGTCTATTTTGAAGCACAGCATTATTGATAAAATAATTGAATATGTTTCATGTCACCAAACTGCAGAAACGGAAGTGTAACTCAACAGAACTTGCATTGGTGAGATGTGCTGCAGTGTTATTAGTTGATAGTTTCTATAGTTTTCTACTGATGTTTGGTATAGATCAGTGTTTAGATGTAGATGCTTGTTTTCTGTTTCTTTGCTGTAATTCTGGAGATAATATTGAATATTTTGCAGTTGCCATCAGATTTAATAGAGCGAGAGAGTAATGAAGTGAAATAATTATTGATCTTAAATTATGATGTGAATATATGTTACATTATTTATTATATGTGACTCAGTCTGTGAAAACCCAGCTAAAGTCATTTGTAATTTTTCTGTTTTCTACATACAGTATAATCATTGTTGAGAATTTAACATTGATATCTTTAATATTGTCTGAGTAATGTCATGTCAAAGATTAATAGATGAAGTCAAACTTTGATGCTGGTTATCTCTTAGGAACGTTTGTATTTCTACCCCAAACAGTTGATATGTTTTGCTGTAGTGTGTATCAGTTATTAATGAATACATTTCTAAACATTGCTTTTGACATTATATGTGATAATCCAGAGAGATGTTTGAGTCTCAACACAGAGATCTGATCTCACCATCAACAGTTCAGATGCTTAAAGAAACCTTCCTGCAAAACTATGTGCAAGTCTATCTGATGGACAAAAACTGAAGTGTTTAAGTGTTTGACAGTATTGTATTCTTGCAGGCAGGTTTCTTCAAGCGGATGTGACGTCATTTATGTTCCTGCATAATTTAGATTTGAAGTTTACTGTTATACTAACCTGTGAAAAATGATTTATTGAGTACAGAATGAATGAATTAAGCAGTAGTTTTATATTTAAATGTCACAGAAACTTGAGCTAAAATCCACAATATGACATTAAATGAAAGGATCTTTATATAATTCAACAGATTTGTTTGATGAAAGCTTTCAGTGGTCTTTGTCATGTCATTATTTACACATCCTGAGCGAGTACAGACAGATCTAGTGTCCTCTGTCAAATATTATATATGTACATAAAGAGCTTTCCCAGACGTTTAATACAAATTACCCCCATATTACTTTAATGTTAAAGTGTTTCTCACAAATGAGATTTTATATAATAAGATGCTCGAGGTGTTTTACTTCATATGGTTTTTGAGATTTGACCCTTGATCTGTGCATACAGTATATAAACACGACCGTCTGCAGGTCATTGTGTTTGTCTGGACGAGTCAAACATTTATTCTTTATTTCATGTTTTTTAACATGTTTAACAAATGAATGAATTCGCTTCTTTAATGTACAGCACCGCACACGTCTCAATCTCTCAACCGCTATCAGAATATTTATAAACATTGTTTTTCCTTTGTTAACTAAACTACTAGTCAAAACTCTTAGTTTAGTTTAGTTTGGTTAGTGAACACGATGTCATCGAGGAACTATTCTTGGCTGAATGGTTCCATAAAGAATCATTAACATCCACAGAATCGGTCTGTTTTCTAGTGAATAAAGGTTCTTTAGTCTATAAGAAGTTAAAAAGAAATGGTGCTTTTAGGATTCTTTGACAGAAAGGTTCGTGGTGTAGATGTAATTTACTGTCATATGTTAACAGCTGTGTGTCTGCTGTCATTTCTTTTTTAGAAATAATCACATTTATGTAGCTGTTGTGCTTTTAAAGGGTGGTGTACATGACCACTCGTCTAAAGCAATGAAGTGCATACTTAAAGATTTAAGATGACTTTAAAAACACTTCAACGGATCAAAATATTCATCCCAGGATTTCAAGACCAAACACAAGAAATCTAATGATTTGACTGTATAATTCTGTTAGTTTGACAGTAAACAGATCATTCAGATGGAGTCTCTTTAACTCTTTCACTTCTTCTTCTTGTTGTTTGTATTCTGCCTCCATCAGGAGCCTCAAACTACTGTAATCCACAATCCTTCTGATGGAAACAAGGTATCAGATATTCACTCAAGATGATTAAAAAAAGATGAGTTCATCATGTCAATCCAAACCTGAATGTTTTGCCTTCGTTGTGGGAAAGGTTGATGATGTTTGGTTTGCAACATTCTTCAAAATATCTTCTTTTGTGTTATGTCTTAAATGAGGTTGAAAAAATGATGACAGAGTTGTAATTTGGGGTAAACGCTCCCTTTAAAAGCAAAAACTGATGAGGCTTCTATTATCTTCTCAAAGTGTTTGTGGCGTGTAGATGTTTTGTCGTGGTGAATCTGAAGAAGTGTTGTATATTATATATATCTCGATCTGGTTGTATGGTAAAGAGAGCGGCGGTCAGATGTGATGTATATCCAGAAGTGTTATAGATCTTTCAGTAGAAATGAATGTCACTCATTATTTCTGTGGATATGTTTGTTTTGTTGTCATTCAGGAATCATCAGAGAGCGCCAACACAACTATTGAAGATGAAGATATTAGAGGTAGATTTCTGCTTTTCATTTATCTCTCAGTTTAGTAAAAGACATCTTAATATCGCTGTTTAATAATGTTCTTTTATGATATAGATTGTTTCTTATCTAACTGTTCACCTGCTTTGATTATCGTGTACTTTGAACACTTTCACTTCAACTTTCCAAACTGGGATGTTTGCTTCATTAGTTTTCTAAAGACAGATTTTACATTCATTTGAAAAGTAAACTTTGGTTTAGAATAGATCACAGCTGATCTCACACACATGTGAACTTTCTCTTCCTCTTTTTTACTGTAATTATGAATGTGTGACATTCTCCCTAATGACACTCTTAACAGTGCTGTTAAAAAGCCATATAACATTTAAAAAAAATATTAGTATAAATCATTCGGTGAACTCCAAATCCTCCAATCTTAAATGTTTTAGTAGAGGAATCTTTATTTTTTGTCTTTTTCATTCATATCTTTGTTTTCAAAGAATACCTGGAAACAAAATGTTCATCTATTATTCACCTTTTCTATCATTCTACTCATTTTGTTTTTGTTTCTCCTCAATCTCACCCCCCCTTTCATCCACCCATCTGTTTATCATGTGTACATGAATCCATCCCTGATATAAACACATGATCTGCAGTGTACCGTGTCCCTGTAGCTCCTCATAAATCCTCGAATCATTCCCAGAGCTCTTTCTCATCTGATTCCTCCTCATGTCCTCACGTCCCGATCTCATGTCCTGATGAAATCTGCTGTAACCGCATTCTTAAAGTCCTGCTCGCTCTCTACCTGCTTATCTTCCTATTTGCCTTTTGGGCTTTTCTCTACATCAACTCAAGAGCCGAACGGTGTCTTAACCCCACGCCCACCCTCAAACGCTCTCAGCCAATCACGAGCCACGTCTCCGTTCAGTGTAAGTGTCGGGGGCGAAGAGAAAATTCACATCATGTTCCACACGTTATTACCTGATGTGTGTAACACAGAGAGACTTTCTGTTCACAGCTATAACAGGATTTCTCTTCTGAGTATATAAATATAAATATGTTTAACACTAGAAGACCGGCTTGACTCTTGTCATGATCACAAAACTTAACAGTCAGATGATTGTGTGTTTTTTCTGGGTCTGAATGTGTTCGTGAAGTTTGTGTTGAAATAGTACCATCACATGACAGAAGCTCTTCATGCCGTTACATGTGATCTGTGTTCTGTCACTGAAACATCTGGATTTATGATTGTGAAGTGTCTCATGAGATCCTGAAGTGTATGAAGATGGTTTTAATGATGTGTTAGTGCCATCTGATGGTTACTGAAAACACACAGCGAGTCACTTTACACTTTCTGCTCTATACTGGGATTTAGTGAATGACGTGATAATTCAGTATTTGTTGTGAAGTCTGTTATCTTGTAGGTTCAGTTCAGGATATCTTGTGACTGATTCATTATAAGGATGAGCTTCATGACAGTCATTCCTAATAAATCTACAATGATCATTGTTCTTTTTAACCAGCAACACGATAGATGTCAAGTTCTTCTATTGTTTTACTCGGTTATCACTTTGCTTTTATTTTGTTGTTTGTGTTTTGTAGTGTGGTTACTTTCAGAGAACTATTTAAACCTCAGATATGGTTTGTTGAGATCTTTTTTTTTTCTGTGTTTTAGTCAGAAAACAGGAGATCATTAAAGTCACCGAGCTGCTAATCGAAGCCATTAATAATGGAGATTTTGAAGCTTATACGTGAGTGTCTTTCATTCATTTATATGATTAACACACACATGTTTTGTCATATCTGTGAGGGTTTTTTTGTGATCGCAGGAAGATCTGTGACCCTGGACTGACATCTTTTGAACCTGAAGCTTTGGGAAACCTCGTGGAAGGGACGGATTTCCACAGGTTCTACTTTGAGAACGGTAAGACGTGATTTTACATTTGTACTTTATTTTAATTACATTGTTTTTTAAGAGATTTTGTTATCTGATTACTTGATAGTTGGTTTTGAAGTCCGTTAGCTTCATTTATCTTCTCCTCCAGCTCTCTCTAAGGGCCACAAACCCATCCACACCATCCTGCTGAACCCTCATGTGCACCTGATCGGCGAGGACGGCGCCTGCATCGCTTACATCAGACTCACTCAGTACATGGATGCCAACAACATCCCTCGCACCATGCAGTCCGAGGAGACCCGCGTCTGGCACCGCCGAGACAGCAAATGGCAAAACATTCACTTCCATCGCTCGGGCTCTCCCACTGTACCCACCAAATGAGGTGTTTAAAGCATTTGTTTCTGTTTAAATCAGGATTTTTCATAGTCAGATAAAGTGCTGTTTTCAGAATTATCACATTCATAACAGTTCATATTCCTCATGAATGAATGATTAAAATAAAATAACTATTTGATGTTCTTTGAAGAGTCATCTCTTCTTCATTTGTTGGGTATTATTGCTTCTGGTTTGTGTATTTTAATTCACAGAAATCCTATAAAGTATGTTGACACGTTTCTTCTTTTGTGTCACATTTATAACACATGAATATTTCCATTTTTTAAAATAGATAACTGATGTATAGACTGATATTTTTCTGGTTGGGTTGGGCTTTAGTAAAATGATTCAGTATATTTATAATAAATGCATTCAGTGAGAATTTTTTATGCAATTTTGACTAAAAATGTGTATATATATATATATATAACAATGAATGACACTCGTGTGTGTTTTTTGTTTTGCAGTAAAGAAGAGCACATCAGTACCTGTCAGATGAGCTTCATCAACACAATCGTGATCTTCACTGTTTGCTCTACCAGAGTCCTGTTTACATTCAGTGCTGGACTTCTAGAATAGAGAAAGTTTTATTTCGAGAGGATTATTTCATATGAGGATGTGTGTGTGTGTGTGTTTGTATGTATTGAGTATGCTGTTTACACACTGTACTCATCATGTGAAAAGCATGTTCTTACCAAGTACTTTAATCTTTTTAAAGGGTTAAATTTTTGTATAACATAATTATGGAGCCATTTATTTGTAATCTGTGGTGTTCGGGATCAAGGATTTGACAAGGTTTGTTTGTAATGTAATCTGAGGGTTTCCAGTTAGAAGATGCCAAGTTATAAATGATATGAAAGGCCAAAAATATATGTGCATATATATATATCATATGTACGAATTTTTCATAATAACACTGATCAGAAATCGGAGTTAGACATTCATCATTGTCTATCAGGCTGTGAAGTTTACAGGATATTGTAGTTTTTGTGCTTTTCTAAATTTGTATTGATCTAATATGGCAGAGGATTTGCTTTATTACTTCTAACGACAGAAATGAGCTTGCTTATGGTTTCAGTGACGTACAACATATCGTGAAGTTACGTGAAGTGCTTTTCTCGCTTTACACTTTTGGAGTATTAATGGTTTAATGTTAGCGTATATGAAACATCGTGCTGTTTTCTTGGCTAGACTTTAGCACCAAAAACTGGGAAAATCTTATCTAGCGTTTTGTTATTTTTAAACGTCGTTTGCTTATAAATTAACATACATATGTTTTAGACAACTGCATACTGGACAAGTATATAATATATCTCATACTGTATTGTATGACATGCTCACTCTGTGAAACACATAGCTGTTTAATTTAGACTTAGTTTTTTCTTTCTTTTTTTTAATCGGTAAAATGTGAATTTGTGTAATTTTAACATGACTGTATCTCACCTGCAGTTACTCTCTGAGAAAAAACTGTGATGGACGGCTTCAGTTCTTAGTTATTAGTTGTTGTTATTATTAATGCATGACCATCTGGTTTTAGTCATCTATAAACTCATGTGAACCTGTAGGATTTAAACACGAGTCACTGTTTTTTATGGCCAATATTAAAGATTTGGATAATCACATCAAATAAAGTCACTTATGTTGCCAAACAAACTATATATTTAAGACAATTAATTGTGTTTTACAGACATAATATTTTTGCTGCAGAAATGATCTCTAAATCTGTTCCTACATAAATCACAACATATGATTATATATATCCTTTTTCCTCAGTTGTTGCATTAGGTCACATTTATAATTTTATAACACATGGATAATGACAGGAGGATTTACTGTATTGATGGATATTAAAATATTTCAAAGTGTCTAATAAAATGTGATTTCTGCAAAATACTTTCATGACGTTGATTTTTTTAAAGACAAAGACTATAGTATACTTACTATACAGAAGATTTAGATTTTTGCAATTGGCTAATGGACAATTCCAGTGTTTTCAGTCAAAACTTTCTCACAGAAATGTTGATTTCAGGACATACATCAAAACATTTCTTTAAAGTTGAAAGTCTATTTCACGAGTCTTAACCCGTCAGTCTTGAAATGTGAAAATTTCATGTAGTTTATTCTTGCCTTTCATTTAGTTTTGTCATAAATATAAGTCACAAGTACAATAAGCGTTCCTGTTGTTCAGTGGTTAAAGCATGGCATTAATGACACCAAGGTCATGGGTTTGATTCCAGGGATTGCACATTCTCAAAGAAAATGTATAGTGTAATGCAATGTAAGATGCTTTGGATAAAAGTGTCTACCAAATGCATAAGTGTAAAAAATATGCTGTCATAATTATTGAAGAAAGATGCTTAAAAATCTGTTTTTATTCTTTATTTGTTTTTTCACTTTAGGTAATTTTACAAGTTCATATGACTAAAGAATTGGAGAATTTATGGGCCTGGTAACTTCAAATTTACATCAGAAATTTGGTATCATTATAAAGACAAGAATTATTGAAGAAAGATGCTCAAAAATCTGTTTTTATTCTTTATTTGTTTTTCACTTTGGATTACAAAGTGAACGTTGAATGTGCATATGGGGTTGAATAATCCAGTTATCCAAACCGTTTGTGAATCCAGACTCGTGTACATGCTATTGTCCATTACGAAGAAATCTTTCTTCGCAAACCTGGACACAATATTACAGACATAAATACACTTGCACACCCTTTACATGCGTCACAATATCAGCTGATTTTCAGATTGAATAGTTTCATAAACACATGATGGGCAGCATTTATTGCTACTACTAACTGCTAAATGTAAATCATTTATTGTGCTTATATTAATAATCATTATTAAGCATTCAGAGTCAATATCTGAAAATGTTTAATCATTTTGAAACATTGACTATCTTGATCATTTGCACAAATTTTCAGTAACACTTTACAATAAGGTTGTGTTTGTTAACATTTGTAAATGCATTAGCTAACAATAAAGTTTTTCAACATTTATTAATCTTTGTTAATGTTAGTTAATGACAATACAATTGTTCACATTGTACATTAACTGATGTTAACAAATACAACTTTTGATTTTCAACTAAGAGATATTGTTCATTGTAGCACAATCATGAACTAATGTAAACAAATACAACCTTACTGTTGTTGTGTTACAACAAAATCTTTTCTATAACATTACACTTTAAATGCATTTGTATACAGCTGAAACAAAGCATTTTACATTCTAAAATAACTGGAACAAACGAATTAAAATTAAATTCACTTGTCAATTATCGTGCATCAGTCTTTTATTCATCTAAATTTCAGCCGTTTGATCAACACATTTTCTTTCAATAAATGGGTCAATGTGAGATTAATTTATTTATTTTACATCATTGCAGGGGATAAATTAAAACAAAACCGCAAACATGTTCAACGCACATGGCCCTCGCTGTTCTGAAGTTTATTGTAAGTGCCTCGAGGACCATCACAAACAGGGAAGAGATACATGTCAAGCACACAATCATCAAAGAGGAGGTTAAAAATAACCATTCAGTTCAGACATACTTTAAAAAGTGGTGAAAAACTGCACAAAACAAACGAGAAATGAATGAACTTAAAAACAGTTTGACACGCACATACTGTACATACTGTAGATAATGTCACTCGTGTGGATCTGCTGTGAAGATTATGAAATATTTCTCTAGCTATGAATTTCTAAACGGTGAGCACAATCGAGCAGTTTCATCCACCGTGGAGGTGAAATGATGATAAATTCTCACTTTGAGAAAGAAAACATTCAGAATAAAGGACTACAACTAGTATAAATAGCCAGTTATATCAGATATCTGGTTACCGCATTTAACTCACATGCCCAAAAGCAGTCTGATATTTTTTCTAGGCCTGTTTTGATCAGACATGTTATACAGCGTACAGCTGTCAGAGACAGTCGAGTATATGTTGCTTTTATAGTTTGTGTACTTCACACACACACACACACACACACACAGTATTGTCCATTATTTACACAAAGTCTTCAGTGGTTTGACAATGAGGTCATTGTTTCGTGACGTGTCTTAGCACAACAACCAAAATGACATAAATAAGAAACGTCTCTTTCATAAAATTCAATCTATCTGATGCTATCTTTGGTCACAAAATGATCAAATAAATTGAGAATTTAAGAGTAAAAAGAATAAATAAAAGAACAACCAAATGAAGGGAGTTTGGACTGAAAATCAATGGATACGCATCACAAACACACACACACATACGCTGTAGATGGTCATTGTGGTTTGTCCTGCTCTTCAGCAGGTGAGTCTCGCTCATCATCGGGCGTGTCGGTGACCTCGGGCGTGACGTAGCGCTGAAGCAGTTGACTGAGATGCTGCTGGAGGTCGTCGGGTCGCAGGGTGTCTGGAGTGTCTTCTAGTCGGTCCAGGTGGATTTGTTTGGCTCGGCCGTCTCTCACAACTGTTCTCTTCTGAGTGCGGGTCTTATGCATGCGGGTCCTGTACAAAAACGCATATAAAGACATTCTTCAACAGCTGAAAATATCAACACAAATCACATGATGGCAGATCTGGCCAAGCAATAAATTACTGTGCAAACCACCCGTACAAAAAAGAAAAACACTTCATGTTCACTTTATTTCATATACTCATGTAAGAAACATTGAGCTTTGCTTGTAAATTTATCTATTTCTGTATTCTTTGAGACTAAGTCGGCTCACTTTTCAGTTTATAAAAGTGTTTTATATGTAAATATGTAAACTTTAAGTGTAAAACTAGTTTATAACTTTGTTTTCTGAGCAGAACATAAAGTGTTTTTCAGAGATGTACTGAAAAAGTAGATTGTAAGAATACTGTATTAGTTTAAAAGAAGTATATTAATACTAATAGCACACTTTCACAAACTTACTTTCTACATAAAGGTAATTTTACAAGTTTATATGACTAAAGAATTGGAGAATTTATGGGCCTGTTAATGTCAAAAAAAAAGTAAAAAAATCATTCTTATGTTCAACTTATAATTTACATCAGAAATTTGGTATCACTACAAAGACAAGAAGATTGTATTGATAGATTAAAGAGAAGATGATGTACATAAATCTGACCTTTTCAATAAGATTGTATTTGTGAATATTAGTTCACATGATTGAACTAATGTTAACAGTAATGTTATTACATTTTTTGATTTTGAAAATATATGAATAAATGTTCAAATGAACGAACTAAGATGAAGAAATGCTGTAGTCATATTGTTCATTGTTAACTAATGCATTAACTAATATGAACTTTTATGAACTCTGTTAGATTTGTAGTGAACTGTGAAGGTAACAAGTAAACACACACCTGTGATGTAAATAACTCTTTTATATTATTATTATTATTATTAATATCTAAATGCATCACACCATTCTCAAAACCCAAGCACATGCCACAGCGTTCAGACCTTCTGACCACAGATCCGTCCTCTTTCACCGTCTCTTTCTCTACTAAATGAGGCAGGTGCACATTTTCAAAACCTCCTACAAAGCTCAAAGCCTGAACACATGACAGATAGATTAAAGAGAATCTCACATATGAATCTGATGAAGATGATGTACATGAATCTGACCTTTTCAAAGTCGTCTTTGGCTGATGGGAGATCTGAGGATAGTGAAGGGTCTCCGATGTGTTTCTCCATCCGTTCTCCTTGTACCACCATGGTTTTAATGACCTTACTGACCTTCCGACCTTGTACAGGCTCGTCCTCAAACTCGGACGCCGTCGCTCCACCGTATGCAAAAGGTTCAGAGAAAGTCACCTGAGATGAAAGGATAGACAGATGAAAAAAGTCAATTGTTAAATTGTTAAACCACGTGAAGAGTATGGAGGTGTAAAATGAGTGTAGATTGTTGAGGGTAAATTTGATGAGAAATGTTCATCTTGTTGACTTTAATGACAGAGACTCCATTGAGAGAAACTCTCTCTCTCTCTTTATTACCGGCTCATGTTTTATGAGAATGATATGAAGACAGAAGCAGACCTGTGTCTGATCTCCAGCGCTGTGTATGACCGTTCTCTTGAGTACTTTAGAGAAAGCATCAGCTTCATCCACCCGCACAGCTTCCTGCTGCGCTCCCTCCATCATCATCACCTCCTCTCGCTCGACACCATCAGCCGACACAAACTTACGAATCACTTTACGTGTTATCTGTCAGGACATAAAGCACACGTTCAGAAGACTTTTATTTCAGATTCTCATGTTGTGGGTTCACACATGCTGATCAGTTTCTTCCAAAAGCATATGATGAGCGTCACATGATCAAACTAAAAACTGGTTTCGTTACATTCACTGTCATAGAAGGTGTTAACAGCAGTATAAACTATTACGATATCTATGATGTTTGATGAAATAATCTATATACAACCAACTGTCACTGAGAACTATTCTATATCAGTCTGCACATGTTTTGTATGTAACACTAAAGATGCTGAAGCGGATGCTACGAGACCCGTTTCCTGTTTCTGTACGTGACGTTCCACATATACCCTAATGTAAATGTCATGAAAGGTTTAGCAGTATTGACCTTTTTCACCACCATGTTTCCATGTTCATCAGTGTACTTCTCTTCTGTCACAGTCTGAGGAGAGATGTCTGGTATATCATCTCCCTAAAAGACACAAACCACTCCATTATTGTCCAATACAAACCATTCAATAAATATCTATTCATTTATCATCTTCATTCAGTGAGACACACACACACATCATTTCATTTTATTTATAGAATATATACATCCACATATACAATTCATTAGCAAATATAGATTTAGAGCTAGAGACATAAACACATTTTTTATATATATTATGAAGAATCTCTGGACATGAAAGCACAGAAAGGACCGTCGGGGTTCATGGCTGACACGCGGGTACCTGAATGATAACTCTGCGTCTCACCACTCGTGTGGTCAACACCTCCTCCTCTGAGCTATCAGACAGCAAACCTAACGCCTCAGATATCTCCTGAGAGCCAGCAGAAATAAATCATGGGTGAACACATCTCATATACTCACACGTCACACCATGCAAAGCCAATGCAGATGAACTATTCTCTTGAATAAAAACTGTGATTTTCTGCAGTGTGTTACTGTTGTTTCAGAACAAACCAAACATTAGAGGAAGTTATGGGTAATGAGAAGCAACGAAATCATGAAAGAATAAAACAACAAACTTTAGGTAAGTGCAAAGTCTGCAAAATTTAAAAAACAAACATTTAGTATATTAAATTTAATTTTATTTATATGTGAACCTGGACATTAAAACCAGTCATAAGCTGCACTGGTATATTTGTAGCAATAGCAAAAATACATTGTATGGATCAAAATAATCCATTTTTCTTTTATACCAAAAATCATTATAATATTTCATTAATTCCCTACCGTAAATATATCAAAACTTTTATTTTTGTGAGTGGATGCAGTGCTAAGGACTTCATTTGGACAACTTTTTATATTTAATACAGTTATTGAATATTACTATTTAATACTATTTAATTTTTTTTTTGCAGATTTCAGATTTTCAAATATTTGTATCTCGGCCAAATATTGTCCTATCCTAACAAATTTTGTTATACATCAATGGAAAACCTATTTATTTAGATTTCAGATTATGTATAAAGATGATGTATAAACAATTGACCCTTAGGACCGGTTTTGTGGTTCAGGGTCACATACAATCAACTTCATTTACATAGTGCTTTTCACAATTTCATTGTTGCAAAAACAATTGAGATTAGACTGAACAAACTCAAGCAGAGACCAGTTAGCTAATAATAATAATAATAATTATTATTATTATTATTATTAGCTAACTGGTCTCTGCTTGAGTTTGTTCAGTCTAATCTCAATGCAATTCTTATGAATTTGTATGATGACAAATTCATAAATGTTTACAAATAACATTTTTAGAAAAAGAAAGCAAATCATGAAGTCTCAACAAGTAAACCAAACATAACTTGCATGAAAGCAATATGTGAAAAAACTATATCACACTGCTTAAACAACTGATCACCAACAGCGAGCTCATGCTAAACATCTTACCCTCCCTATCGACTCATCATCATCATCATCATACTGAGCTCTTGTAGGAAGCTCTTCAGCATATGAATGAGTGTATAAATAATCCTTCTCATCTCCAGCCTCATCAGGACCTTCATCCTCCGGCTCAAGAACTATAGGCAGATCGAGATCCTCGCTGCCCCAGGATAAGGGTCGATCATCTTTTCTCAGGTACTCTTTAAGTTTAGGAGAGCTTGTCAGGTAGTCTGGACTGCATGGTAAAGATAAAGGTTCCTCCACTTGGTAAAGTGATGAAGGAACATCTAAAGCATCTGTCTCAGAAGTGTCAGAAAACGTCTGTCTGCAGTCAAAAAACTCAGCTTCTGATTCAACGCTGTCAGCATGAACCGGTCTCGCTCTGGCTTTGACATTCAGACTGTCAACATCTAAAACCGCAGCAGTATCGAACCGTCTCTGATCATCTGTCTGTCCTGTGGGCGTCTCTGATGATTTGAGCTCTTCCAGACTACAAGGTGACACAAGTGTGTGAGCTTTAGGAAAGACTAAACCCGACTGACTGAATGATGGTAATGATGATCCGCTCTTCACAGATCTCGAGTCTGGTGATTCGTGACTTAAGTGAAGTTGAGAGAAATCAATTATATTTGGTGTGACTCTTCTGTGAGAATCATGAAGATGAAACTGAAATGGATTTAATTCTTGTGATGGAGTTGATGTCTTATGGTCTTCAGATGATGGAAGATGAGATGTGGTGGCTATCTGATGATCTAAACTTGTCACCATACTGTCATCATGAGTGTCTGGTGATCTATCTAAGGATGATGCATCTTCTTGCTTTAAATCTAAATCTATCTCTTGAAGCTCTACATGAACTCTCTTCTTTGTCACACTGTCCTGTATAAAAGGAAACGTAATAAAACAATGTTTTCCACCATAAAAACTACATACAGTAACAACACAAAACTTGCACAAAGCAAAGATTTGACATGCAGTAACATCTGATGCAAACAACACTGTATCTCCACAACTTGGATTCAGAAGTTCAAAATGAAGAAGTCTAAAACCAAACCATGCAGTCCGGTTAAAGTGGTAAGTTGATGAACATTTTCATTGACATTTGAGCAACACACTTCTCACACTTCTGGATTTGTTAGTAGATAGTGAACATCAATCCATGTTTGAGATCATCCAGGTCAACAAACTGTGATGTAAGCTGAAGATCCACAGCTGCATGCTCAGCCTCTTACCCTTTCCTTCAGTTCTTGAGCAGATACTTCACTTGACTGATGTCTTAGATCTTCTTCATGTAGACTTTTATCTCTTCCCTCTGTCATCTCTTGACTTGCTGATGCACCGGTCTCTATGTTGACATGCTCATCTTTACAGTATGAAGATGTCTTGGTAACACTTTCTGAGTCTTTCTCTCTTGGCTCTGAGGTCATGTCTTCAGATGAGGGTTTAAGATCTTCACTAGATAAACACTCAGAAACCATCTGACCTTCTGTTTCAGTTTCTATCTTACATTCTTCAAATGTCACCAGATTCAGCAAACCAGATTCAAGTAAAGACTGAACAGTGTCATGAATTGGCAATTGACTAACATTATCAACAATCTGCTTAATTTCAAGTTCAACTGAAGCAGGAGATTCAGCTTCATCAAACATCTCAAAAACCAAAGCTTCTGGTGTGATTAGTTCTGTTTCTGAATCTGCTGCTTCAGGGGACGGACACCTTAACTCTGATTCAAAACAGATCGACTGCGGTGATAAAGATCTAGAGTCTGAAATATCAGAGACGGGTGATAAAGGTCTAGAGCTCAAATAAGAAGTCTGAACATCCCACAGTGCAGAGGAAAGTGGAGTGAAAACAGATTGACATTGCACAGGTATCACACTGGATTCATATGTGTGTTGATGTGGAACAGGTGATAAGGTTATGTACGCAGGAACAGGTGAGTCTGGAGAAAGTCTTTGAAACTCATCCACTGAGATTGTCGTCTCAGGAGACAAGTGTCGACTTTCCAGCCAAAACTTTGTGTATGGTGATGAAGGTCTGTCCTGTGGAACAGGTGAATCAGGAGAGAGTCGTCTGTTCTCATTCACAGATGTGTATGATTCAGGGGAGGACGATCTTCTGTCTGGAGTGTGTGAAAGACATTCATATAAAACTGCACATTCAGACAGAGAATCAGGGGACAGGCCTTGATTTTCTTCACATATATCAATATATTCTGCCTGCACTGACCTCTGCGTAATTTCAAGAGACAAAGATGCTTTTTCACTAGCCGATGGAATACATTCATCACTGAATTCATCTGATTCAGAATGAGTCATCATCTTCACATACTCGAACACACCTGGCTTTAAACAGAAAGTTTCACCTTTATAATGAGGATCATACAGATGTGAGATTAACAATGATGGAACGGCTTTGTACACAAGTGTATACTGAGGGATCATCCTGACATCAACAGGAGACGCTTCACCTGAGTCAGGTGACAAAGCTCTGTTTTCAGTCCATGAAACATCCTCAGACGCACAACACACATCAGACGCTAAAGATTCCAAAGAAGATGATCTGTGTGTGTTTATCTGAGTAACATTTACACAAACTAATGATGTGAAATCAGGAACAGGGGAATCTGGTGATAATGGCCTCTTTTCATTTAATGAAATGATTGAGTCAGGTGACGAGGATCTCTGGTGTGTATCATGAGACCCAAAAACCCAAAGCTCAACATCTGGATCTGATGCTAATGACTCAGTAGATTCTGATGGACATATGCTTAATGATGCTATTTCACACATACAAGAGAACTGTGGGATTGGTGAATCAGGAGAGAGAGGTCTGTTTTCATGAACTGATGTGATGGACTCTGGTGAGGATCTTCTAACATCAATCATCACTTCATCAAACACATCTGTCTGTAAATCTAACTCTGACAGTACTGATTCAGGAGATGAACATCTATAATCTGTGACTATTGTTGATTGAATACAAGATGTGTAAAACTGAGGGACTGGAGAATCTGGAGGTGGTACAGGTGAATCAGAGGACAGAGATCTATCTTCATCTATAGATTCTGAAGTGAAAACATTCAGTTCATGTTCCTCCTCTGATTCTGTAGATTCAGGAGATGAAGATCTAAAATTTGCTAAAGGAACTGATTCAAAGACTGCTGGGAAATACTGTGGAACAGGTGAATCTGGAGATAAGGGTCTATATTCATTAACAGACACATCAGACTGTGGAGAACAGCATCTAATGTCATTCAATAACAGAACAGATTCAGGTGACATGGGTCTCCATTCAGTCAAAGAGTCTGGAGACACTGATCTTGTGTCAGTTTGTGATAAAACTGAATCAGGGGAATCTGGACGATGTTCAAATATGAGCAAATCTTCAAGTGAACCTTCATCTTCTGCAGTCTCAGAACACAAAGACTGAGGAGAACATGATCTATAACCTGATACAGAGACAATACTCTGACAGAATAATGAAGAGAAATCTGGAACAGGTGAATCAGGAGACAGAGGTCTGTTTTCATGAACTGATGTGATGGACTCTGGTGAGGATCTTCTAACATCAATCATCATGTCATCAAACACATCTGTCTGTAAATCTAACTCTGACAGTACAGATTCAGGAGATGAACATCTATGATCTGTTAACACTACTGATTGAATACAAGATGTGTAAAACTGAGGGACTGGAGAATCTGGAGGTGGTACAGGTGAATCAGAGGACAGAGATCTATCTTCATCTATAGATTCTAAAGTGAAAACATTCAGTTCATGTTCCTCCTCTGATTCTGTAGATTCAGGAGATGAAGATCTAAAATTTGTTAAAGGAACTGATTCAAAGACTGCTGGGAAATACTGTGGAACAGGTGAATCTGGAGACAACAATGTAAACTCATTTATGGAGGTATCTGACTCAGGTGAAGACGCCCTGACACTGCTTTCTAAGGTTAACAGATCTTCAGTAAAAGGTTCATCTTCTGCAGTCTCAGAACACAAAGACTGAGGAGAACATGATCTATAACCTGATACAGACACAAAACTCTGACAGAATAATGAAGAGAAATCTGGAACAGGTGAATCAGGAGACAGCGGTCTGTTCTTAATATCTGACAAACAAGATTCAGGAGAGTCAGATCTTTGCTCTGGATTAAAGTCAGACAGACATTCATTATCATCAGAGAAACAGACAGATTCTGGGGAAGCTGATCTGGAGTCTGTCTTTGACATAATAAACATGTGTGTGAACGGTGTGAAATCTGGAACAGGTGAATCAGGAGAGAGAGGTCTGTTTTCATGAACTGATGTGATGGACTCTGGTGAGGATCTTCTAACATCAATCATCATGTCATCAAACACATCTGTCTGTAAATCTAACTCTGACAGTACAGATTCAGGAGATGAACATCTATGATCTGTTAACACTACTGATTGAATACAAGATGTGTAAAACTGAGGGACTGGAGAATCTGGAGGTGGTACAGGTGAATCAGAGGACAGAGATCTATCTTCATCTATAGATTCTGAAGTGAAAACATTCAGTTCATGTTCCTCCTCTGATTCTGTAGATTCAGGAGATGAAGATCTAAAATTTGCTAAAGGAACTGATTCAAAGACTGCTGGGAAATACTGTGGAACAGGTGAATCTGGAGATAAGGGTCTATATTCATTAACAGACACATCAGACTGTGGAGAACAGCATCTAATGTCATTCAATAACAGAACAGATTCAGGTGACATGGGTCTCCATTCAGTCAAAGAGTCTGGAGACACTGATCTTATGTCAGTTTGTGATAAAACTGAATCAGGGGAATCTGGACGATGTTCAAATATGAGCAAATCTTCAAGTGAACCTTCATCTTCTGCAGTCTCAGAACACAAAGACTGAGGAGAACATGATCTATAACCTGATACAGAGACAATACTCTGACAGAATAATGAAGAGAAATCTGGAACAGGTGAATCAGGAGAGAGAGGTCTGTTTTCATGAACTGATGTGATGGACTCTGGTGAGGATCTTCTAACATCAATCATCACTTCATCAAACACATCTGTCTGTAAATCTAACTCTGACAGTACTGATTCAGGAGATGAACATCTATGATCTGTTAACACTACTGACTGAATATAAGATGTGTAAAACTGAGGGACTGGAGAATCTGGAGGTTGTACAGGTGAATCAGAGGACAGAGATCTATCCTCATCTATAGATTCTGAAGTGAAAACATTCAGTTCATGTTCCTCCTCTGATTCTGTAGATTCAGGAGATGAAGATCTAAAATTTGCTAAAGGAACTGATTCAAAGACTGCTGGGAAATACTGTGGAACAGGTGAATCTGGAGACAACAATCTAAACTCATTTATGGAGGTATCTGACTCAGGTGAAGACGCCCTGACACTGCTTTCTAAGGTTAACAGATCTTCAGTAAAAGGTTCATCTTCTGCAGTCTCAGAACACAATGACTGAGGAGAACATGATCTATAACCTGATACAGAAACAAAACTCTGACAGAATAATGAAGAGAAATCTGGAACAGGTGAATCAGGAGACAGCGGTCTGTTCTTAATATCTGACAAACAAGATTCAGGAGAGTCAGATCTTTGCTCTGGATTAAAGTCAGACAGACATTCATTATCATCAGAGAAGCAGACAGATTCTGGAGAAGCTGATCTGGAGTCTGTCTTTGACATAATAAACATGTGTGTGAACGGTGTGAAATCTGGAACAGGTGAATCAGGAGAGAGAGGTCTGTTTTCATGAACTGATGTGATGGACTCTGGTGAGGATCTTCTAACATCAATCATCATGTCATCAAACACATCTGTCTGTAAATCTAACTCTGACAGTACTGATTCAGGAGATGAACATCTATAATCTGTTAACACTACTGATTGAATACAAGATGTGTAAAACTGAGGGACTGGAGAATCTGGAGGTTGTACAGGTGAATCAGAGGACAGAGATCTATCTTCATCTATAGATTCTGAAGTGAAAACATTCAGTTCATGTTCCTCCTCTGATTCTGTAGATTCAGGAGATGAAGATCTAAAATTTGTTAAAGGAACTGATTCAAAGACTGCTGGGAAATACTGTGGAACAGGTGAATCTGGAGATAAGGGTCTATATTCATTAACAGACACATCAGACTGTGGAGAACAGCATCTAATGTCATTCAATAACAGAACAGATTCAGGTGACATGGGTCTCCATTCAGTCAAAGAGTCTGGAGACACTGATCTTATGTCAGTTTGTGATAAAACTGAATCAGGGGAATCTGGACGATGTTCAAATATGAGCAAATCTTCAAGTGAACCTTCATCTTCTGCAGTCTCAGAACACAAAGACTGAGGAGAACATGATCTATAACCTGATCCAGAAGCAAAACTCTGACAGAATAATGAAGAGAAATCTGGAACAGGTGAATCAGGAGAGAGAGGTCTGTTTTCATGAACTGATGTGATGGACTCTGGTGAGGATCTTCTAACATCAATCATCATGTCATCAAACACATCTGTCTGTAAATCTAACTCTGACAGTACTGATTCAGGAGATGAACATCTATGATCCGTTACAGGAACTGATTCAAAGACTGCTGGGAAATACTGTGGAACAGGTGAATCTGGAGATAAGGGTCTAAACTCATTTATGGAGGTATCTGACTCAGGTGAAGACGCCCTGATACTATCTAAGGTTAACAGATCTTCAGAAAAAGGTTCATCTACTGCAGTCTCAGAACACAACGACTGAGGAGAACATGATCTATAACCTGATCCAGAAGCAAAACTCTGACAGAACAATGAAGAGAAATCTGGAACAGGTGAATCAGGAGAGAGAGGTCTGTTTTCATGAACTGATGTGATGGACTCTGGTGAGGATCTTCTAACATCAATCATCACTTCATCAAACACATCTGTCTGTAAATCTAACTCTGACAGTACAGATTCAGGAGATGAACATCTATGATCTGTTAACACTACTGACTGAATACAAGATGTGTAAAACTGAGGGACTGGAGAATCTGGAGGTTGTACAGGTGAATCAGAGGACAGAGATCTATCTTCATCTATAGATTCTGAAGTGAAAACATTCAGTTCATGTTCCTCCTCTGATTCTGTAGATTCAGGAGATGAAGATCTAAAATTTGCTAAAGGAACTGATTCAAAGACTGCTGGGAAATACTGTGGAACAGGTGAATCTGGAGATAAGGGTCTATATTCATTAACAGACACATCAGACTGTGGAGAACAGCATCTAATGTCATTCAATAACAGAACAGATTCAGGTGACATGGGTCTCCATTCAGTCAAAGAGTCTGGAGACACTGATCTTATGTCAGTTTGTGATAAAACTGAATCAGGGGAATCTGGACGATGTTCAAATATGAGCAAATCTTCAAGTGAACCTTCATCTTCTGCAGTCTCAGAACACAAAGACTGAGGAGAACATGATCTATAACCTGATACAGAGACAATACTCTGACAGAATAATGAAGAGAAATCTGGAACAGGTGAATCAGGAGAGAGAGGTCTGTTTTCATGAACTGATGTGATGGACTCTGGTGAGGATCTTCTAACATCAATCATCACTTCATCAAACACATCTGTCTGTAAATCTAACTCTGACAGTACTGATTCAGGAGATGAACATCTATGATCTGTTAACACTACTGATTGAATATAAGATGTGTAAAACTGAGGGACTGGAGAATCTGGAGGTGGTACAGGTGAATCAGAGGACAGAGATCTATCTTCATCTATAGATTCTGAAGTGAAAACATTCAGTTCATGTTCCTCCTCTGATTCTGTAGATTCAGGAGATGAAGATCTAAAATTTGTTAAAGTAAATGATTCAAAGACTGCTGGGAAATACTGTGGAACAGGTGAATCTGGAGATAACGGTCTAAACTCATTTATGGAGGTATCTGACTCAGGTGAAGACGCTCTGATACTATCTAAGGTTAACAGATCTTCAGAAAAAGGTTCATCTACTGCAGTCTCAGAACACAACGACTGAGGAGAACATGATCTATAACCTGATACAGACACAAAATTCTCTCTGACAGAATAAAGAAGAGAAATCTGGAACAGGTGAATCAGGAGACAGAGGTCTGAGCTCATGATCTGATGCTATTGATTCAGGAGATATGGGTCTACAATCAATGTCTGATAGTATGTCATCTAGCTGAAGAGATTCTGGAGATATGGATCTGTACTCTAGATGCAACTCAGTTTTATCTTCAGAGATCAATGTCTTGGTCACCTTTGATACACCTGTATTTCCAGCAGACTCAAAAACAGCAGGCTTGCTGCAGAATGTCTCTCCTTTATACTGTGGATCAAATATCTTGGCAATACGATTACTAAACTCAGCTTTATACACTAGAGTATATTTTTGTTGAACTGACTCTGACTGGTCACTTTCTGCTAATGTAATTAATTTTAATTCCATGTGCTTATCATCTAATACTGTCTGACTCAACATTTCTTCTGGCTCACCTTCAACTTCAACACTTTCTACTGTAACCGAGGACAAAAGATTGGATTCAGACTCTAAAATAAATGATTCTGGGGATTCTGGTCTTTGTTCACTGAATATGAATTTACACTCTGCATATTCAATATCAGACATTTCCAATTCAGGTGACGAGGTTCTACAGCTCTCATATGAGATAACGGTCAGATGTGGGTATTCTGGGATGGGTGAATCAGGTGATAGCGGTCTGCCATCATTAACAGATGCAAATGATTCAGGAGAAGATGGACGTGTTTCAGGTAGATCTGCTGATAACTGGCTGTCTTCACTACATGACCGGCCTGACTCAACTGATTCAGATCTGTAAGATTCAGCAGCAAAACATTCACACAGTGTTTGAACAAAACTGGGAAGAGGTGAATCAGGAGAGAGACATCTGAGCTCATTCAGAGATGCGAGTGATTCAGGGGATGATGGTCGACTACCAACTAAACATTCTAATGATACAAGATCATAATCTGTGTCTGATATTTCAGACTCCAGGGATGGTGATCTACATCCTGTATATGTGAAAGAGTGCACTGCTGTGCTAAAACAAGGTAAGGGGGAATCAGGGGAAAGCTGTCTGTATTCATTTACAGATGCTGTTGATTCTGGAGATGATGGTCTTATTTCAGGTAAGAACAGATTGGGGGATGGGGTATAGCGTTCAAAGCTTCTCTCGCTGGATGATTCTCCACCTGAAATTTCAGAACCAAATGACACAGGAGACCAAGAACCATCCAATTCAGATGATATCGATGGCCAAGATATCACAGAAGCAGGTGAAACTGGTCTTTCTGTGTCATCGGGCACCACCGAATAAGATGCTTCTGCTGTATCTTTTGGCATTTCTGTAATTCTTTTGGCACCCCGTGAAGGGGATGTTTTGTATTCTTTAACAAATGTTTTAAATTCAACTGTGTCATTTTCAAAAGCAGGTGGCAAAGGTGTAGATGGCCTAAAATCAGGCAATGGAGAATCAACAGAGAGAAGCATCCAGTCATTTACTGAACTTAGAGATTCAGGTGAAGATGCTCTAAAACAATCCATTAATATAATTGAATCTGGAGAAGATGGTCTATAGTCATACGGTATCGGTGAATCTAAAGCCACTGACACTACGGATTCTGGTGATGATGATCTATATTCAGACAAAGTCATGCTAAAATCATCAACATACTCTAACCCTGTATCTGGTGACGGTGATCTGAATTCAATCTGGGATGTTAATGAAACAGGTGTCAGAGGTCGATACTCAGCAACTTCTGCTGAAATAGAGGTGGTGTACTTAGTTCGTGTGCTTTGAGCATCTTCTGGTGTAGTTATAATAACTGGTATGTCTATTTTAACAATTTGCTCTGTGCTTAATAAGTTTGCTTTTGGAGATGCAGAATCTGTTGTTGAATCAAGTGACATCTGATTAAATGTATTGTCGTCTTCAGGTGTAACACAGATGCTAGGTTTCTGTAAAACACTCGAAATTTCTTGAGCTAAACTTTCATAAGACAATTTTGGGGATCTGACTGTCATCTGATCTACGTTTATATCTGTGGAGACATCTGAAGACTCAACTTCATCTCTGGTATAAATCTCATCTTCTACAGACTCTGTAGTCAAACTCTTTTTACTCTGCTGAGGAGAAACATAACCTTCACCATAAAGGGTTCTGTAGAATCTGTCAGAAATTTCCTCAACGTGACGCTTTATGTATTCTTCACTTTGACTGAGTTTCTTTGGAGGTAAAGTTTGATATTCATTCAGTGATGAAGGTGGTTCAGCTTGTACAAATGCAGTGTTATCACTTGATGTTGTGGAGAGTTCCACAGATAACTCGCTGAAATCCATCTCAGCATTCTCAGATTCCAGAAGACTATACTCAAAATCTAACAGGGTTGTTTGTCTCTGGCTCTGATGTTTGTAACCCTCCTCCCAATGAATACGTGGAGCAGTTTCTTCAGCATGCTGTTGACTGTAGATTGGGATACATTGACCTCCAGCTGCTCCTAACTCCTGAAGAGAATCGTCTGGGGTTAGAGTTAACTTTTCAGGCACGATGTCTGATGATTCGCTGGGAACAGTGGCACCTTTGTAAACTGGATCATAAACGTGAGACTGAAGCCTCCAGGGAACGGCTTTGTACAGGGTGAAGAATGGACTTACTTTTTTGGTTGTGCCTGGAAACTCTTGCTTTAGTCCAACAAACTCAAATCCACTTTGTGTTGAGCCTCCAACCACACTGACATATAGAAAAAAATTCATTAGTTTTTTTTTTTATTAGTAAATAAAATATGGTACTTATGGTACATGTCAGAAATACAGTCAACTTACTCAGTATCATTTTTCTTTTCTTTGTGGGAATCATGAAGAAAAGATGCATTAAAGGAGATATCCTCAACAGAAGCCACCAGTGGTCCAGGTTCTGACCGTCTCTGAGTAACCTCTGCTCGCCGACCTGACCCGGGACTGTCCATGTCCTCCTGAAGCGCTGAGAAACCTGCATAGGCCAATACAGTTTTTGTTAAAAAGCGTTTGTTTTCTAAATAAATCATGCAAAGTCAAGGAATGAAAGTAAAAAGTTAAATTGCTTTTGGTAGGCTTTTCATAGGAAAAACAAATATATTTAAAGAGACCATACCTTCACTATGATCCAGTGATATGGTTTGTTCAATTTCTGCATAGGTGTGTGACTGACTCGACTTCACAATCTTTGTTTCAATGAGATGCACAATGTCCATGCGGTTTATTTTTGTGAGCGTCTTCATCAAAGTGCTCTCTGTGAAAGGAGATATTTTGAAATAAACTCCAACTTACATAGAATATATACAGTATATATATATATATATATATAGTAAATTATAAAAAACACTGAAAAAGTCAGTTTGTTATGTGTACTCCGGTCCACTAGAGGGCTGAAAGCTGGACCCAACTGCATGCTGTGTGCTTTTATTTCTTTTCCCTTCATTTGTAGAAAGCCAAAAAAGCTTTGCAGTACATAATTAATGCTTTATTGTACATTACAGTGGAATTTGAATAAAAGAAGATATCACTGAAACAAAACACATTATCAATAGGTTTACCTGTTGCATTTTTTCCTTCTCTTTCTCTCCATAGCTTTATGAGGGCATGGCTTTGGTCTTGTAGTGAATTGGGATTCTCATTTCTAATCTTATTGATCTGTACATCACTGAATTTCAGCTCTCGAGCCAATTCTGGTTGAACAAACAACAAAAGGTGTTAAAAAAAATGATGTGTTGGGCTGTATAAGTGCTGCTGTTATTACCACTTCAAATAAAGGCACAAGTAAATTCAATAAGTCAAATGAGTTATTTATTTACTGGTCAACTAAAACAAAACAAAAAAATAATCACCTGACCAGCTGAAGCCGAGGTGATCAGCTATTACAGCCAGACGACCTTCTCTCCTATCAACCTCATCCTGTGGATCTACTGCAAATTCCAGCACAAACATAACTTTTACTAGCAGTTAGCAGTTAACAAAAATTTTCACTGGCTTTCTTGTCTATGAACATCAAATACATATTTTTACAAACAAACAGACAATCCATCAATAATTAATAAATACTATGAGTAATCTTTTCAGGATTTGTAAACATTGAAGGAATTTATTATAACACATTTGCTTCTGAATTGTATGCCATCAGCGACTATACTGACAAAACACTAGATCAATTCCCCTACTGCTTTCATGTTAATCTTGAGACTAAGACACAAAGAAGGAAAGAGACAGTCACAAACACAGCCCAAACATCACAGAAGAACCACGAAGAGTTGAAGAAGCTTTAGCTACAACAAAGAAAGGCAACACGTTCACCACTGAGTTGCTGAGGCAGATGAGAAAGAGATAAAGGGCCCCAAGAGATGGGGATACCTTGACTTCGGACTTTATCAGCAGGGATTCGTTCCATCTGCGTCTCAACAGGGTCGTCCCATCTGGGCCTAATGACCAAGGGATCCTCAGGGAAAGGCATTTGCATGTCAGGAAAAGGTTCAACCTCTATTACAGAGGCATCAATAGTGCTGCTTTCATCATCAGACAGTGCAGCAGCCTCCTCTTTTTCTTTTCCTGCCTGTGTCAAACTTTCCGCTACCTTAGCTCCCTCATGACTAATCTCTTCAGAATATGCAATGGGCTGTTTCTTTGTGTCAGCGGACTGGCTCTTTTTAGGTTTCATTGGTGTGGAGGTTTGGATTGGCTGACCGGGCTTTCCCCTGACCGGCAGTCTTGAAGGGAGTATCTTAACTTTGTTGGACAAATCGGTGCTTGTTGGACGACCCTGGTCCTTTTTAGCTGGTTTCTTTGTAGAATCACTTTCACAGAAGCTCTTGGCTTTGGAAGACTTTGTAAAGCTGGAGCCTATGGATAGACCTGTGTCTGTCTCAGATTTTCTCCTTGGCAACTTTGACTTCTTATCTTTACTTGCTTCTGCACGCTTGACGGAGGCCTCAGGTTCTGACTTCTGTGAGCTGGCCTTAACAGGGATTCTAGATTTTGGTTTCTCCTCCTCTTTGGGGGTGGATGTATCTTTTCTAGTTTTAGATGATGAAGAGGGTGCAGGGTGACTTCTAGAGACTAGTTTACTTTGGGACTTTGACACCCCCTCCAAAGTAGGGGATGTCTTTTCAGGGGTTTGGGGTAGTTCTATAACTGAGTGCTGATCCTCTGGTGAGGAATCTGAGGACTCTTGGTCCTGCTGGGAATGAACTGATCTAGTAACTGTTGACACTGCTGTCTGGATATTGGTTAGAACAGTTTCAGAAGAATCAAGTTTAGACTCTAAAGTTCTCTCTTGTATTACTTTGTCTGATTTAACCTCTACTGTTTTTGTCATTGCTTGGCCCTTCTCTGAAGATTTGATAGAGGACTTTGAGGCATCTAACACTGCAACTGCAGCCTCAGCTGAAGAACGGACAGATAAATCTGTAGCCTCTTTAGACATGTCATCATTCTCCTGTGACTTAATTGTCAAGGAGAGGTTACAGTCAACATCATTCACAGCATCCCTGGAAGCCCTAACAGGTTCTCCCGCTACCTCAGCTATCCCTTCTTCAACTGGTTGCTCTCCTATTTGGTAAAATGCAAACCCTTCCTCCTCATAACTCCTTTTTGTCATGTCTATTGCACCACTTCTTGTCATCTCAAAAAGCTTTCCCTCTTGGAAGAGAAAAGGATTTCGTTCACTAGTTGGTGTACCCTCTTCTGTAGGTGTTCGTGTTGTGTCTGGAGTTTCCCCTTGAGAGTGTGAATCTACAGCCAGGCCCAAAATCTTTTGCTCTTCCTCTTTGAGTCTTGCTGCAAATGCTTCATCATCTTCTCGCATTGAATTCCAGGCGTCCCTCTCTGTTCTTGCTGTAACTCCTCGAGATTCAGTCTTGGGAGGTTCCTCTTCGCCATCATCTTCCTCTGTGTCATCATAAATACATATTTCTGGTTTAAATGTTTCCCTTGTTTGCCCAATAACAATTGGTATAGAATCAACATCTAGGCTGCCACTACAAATGTCTACATAAGATGTCCCTGCATGCTTCCCTTTAATCTCATCTGTTACATTACACTTTTCCTCACTACAAGATTTGTAATCATCTTTTTTGTGACTTGCTGCCTTGTCCTGCTTTTCATTAATCTCTCGACTTTCCCTTGACCTTTTCAAGCTCTCCTCTTTTTGTTCATCAGTTATATTAGCAGCTACTTTGTTGGCAGTTTCGTTCAACTGTGCTAACTCTGAATTAACATAGTCCTTATGTTTCTCACTGTGTGATTCTTGAAGGTTCTGAGGTTTAACGGTGTGCTTTTCTGAGACAGACTGAGGTCTCCCCACTGCTGATTCAGCTGGAGATGCTGCACTGTGGGCCATGGCTTGGTGAATGTCCTCAGCTGTTTGGGGGCTCTTATGTATACCTGCTGGAAAAGGAGAGGGAGGTTGTACTTTAATGATCGGTTCAACAGACCGTGCTACCTCTGAGGCTTGTTTGGACTCAACAAACCCAACATCATCCACAGAGGATGTTTCATGTTCGGATGCAAGCACCAACAGCTTGATGCTGTCATCTCCTGCATCAGAGACTACCGATGTCTGAGAAGACTCGCTATCTTTTCTACTGTCCTTTTTGACTTTTGCATCTTGTTCCATTTCATCAAATGTTTTTATTTTTGCAGCCATTTTAAACATCTCTTCCTCTGGAGTAATTTTCCTCTGTGTCAGACCACACTTCAACTCATCTTCTACTGCCTCCTCTGGAATTACTGATGGCTTAAAGGGAACAATCAGGACCATGGGGTCTGGGGTTTTAGGATTGATCTCATAACTTACCTCTACAAAACTGGGTGTGTCAGGCGAGAGAGGACTCTTACCAGAACTTGTCATCAGGGACGTCTGCTCACAACTGTCCTCGTCGGCATTACCCTCCTGTTCTTTGAGAATTCTACTACGCAAACTGTCTGGGGGGATTTCAGGGGCTTTGGAAAATGTCAGAGGCCCTGCGGTCACACTGGGTTGTTCTACTGTTGGTGGAAAAGCCAGATTGGTTTTCTGCTCTATGGGGCTGCTTTCTAAGGAGTCACAGCACGGGGATTCTTTTGTTGGGCTAGGCTCAATTGAGTCGGGGGTTTTATGGGAAGAGTTGTCTTCCATCAAGGGACTACCCTCTAAAGAGTCTTTGTGGCTAATAGTAAAAGAGTCATCAGCTACTGGACTAAGGGTTTCTGATTCTTGGCTTCTAAGAGGCAGCACTAAACCATGATCCTGTGTAACTGCCCTTGTGGCCAGGGAGTCAGTAGAGGTTGGTGTAGGCTGACCATCAAAGGATTCCTCATCACTTAAAAAGCTTTCTAATGTTTCAGATGGTCTTTTTGTCAGCTTTCGAGATTTAGATGGCTTGGGTAATACAGAAATAATGTCCTCATCAACAGATGCTTGTTCATTCCCAAATGTAACTACTCTGCTATGAGGACTACACATGGACTCACTTTTTGTTGGTTCGTCCACTGCTTTGCTCAATGCTGGGTGCTGAGTTGTATCTTCAGATATCTGTTGACTAGTTGTCTTCACCTCAGTTGAAAAGGAAACAGATACTTTACTTGTCTTGACTTTAGAGGTGACTGCTTTTGACGTCTTTCCAAGTACAGGCATAGATGTTTTTTTGGGTGATACAGAGAGGCTCTCAGGACTTGTTTCTGGAGTTTCAGCCATGCCCTCATGTTTGTAACTGTCCTCAGAACTCACGTTAATTTCCATTTCAACAGGGCTTGCATTGGGCGAGTCAATCAATTCTTCATGTTTAAGGCTGTCTGGGCTTTCATCAAACGTACTCTTTTCTGAACTTTTATCAGGCAAAATGTCTGTGCTGTGTTTTGACATTCTTTGTGAAATTGCTTTTGTCATACCCGAGTCTTGTCCAGTGGCCACACCCTCACCGCCTTTATCTTGCTGGCAATGAAGACTCTTCTGTTTCTCTGTAATGTCTTTAGAGTGTTTTGTTACAGGACTAATTTTGACTTTAGGCTTTAAAACATCCTGAGACACTTCTTGTGAGGGTGCTTGGGGAAGACATTGTGACTTT
The DNA here is from genome assembly GCA_019155185.1 of Beaufortia kweichowensis. Classification (NCBI taxonomy): domain Eukaryota; kingdom Metazoa; phylum Chordata; class Actinopteri; order Cypriniformes; family Gastromyzontidae; genus Beaufortia; species Beaufortia kweichowensis. The sequence continues at coordinate 975,527 of CM032794.1, forward strand.
GTGGGTAGGGTTTCTGGCTGACTACCTGTCATGGGCTCTGTTTTAAAAGGTCCTTTGTGCTCAAAAAGCCCTGACTTTCGCTTTGAGGGGTCTTGGCCAGTTTGAAATGCTCTCATTAGTTCTCTTACAGACATAGTTTCCTCTAATTTCTCAGACTCAGGTTTTGTCGTTTTGGGAGTCTGTTTCTGGGGTGAAGCAGATTGCTTTTTTATGCCTGATGGTTTCTGCTCTTTGCCAACAGCAGGTATTTTGCTTTCTGCTGCTTTATGTTGGGTCTTTTGCCCTATCTGTTTTTTATTACCTTTTTGCTCTTCCTCTACTTTTTTTTGGAGAGCCTTGACTTTCTCTTTAATGGAACCAATAGGTGTCTCTTCAACTACTGGTGATACAGGAGACTTTTTCTGGCGTTCAGGAACAGGAAGGAGGGCATCCCCCTCTGAAGACTTCTCAACAGTTTTGCTAACAATAGCTTCTTTGGTGCTAAATAACTGGGTTTCATCAGTGTGCCCTTGAGGTCCTTTCCTTCTGATTGGCTTTTTTACTTCTGCTGAATGAGTTTTAGTGTCTTTTACCATAGTAGGGACAATTTTTCTACCACCTCTGCGCAGAACAACCTCAGTGAACCTTTGCTGCGATGCAGTGTCTTGGGATGCAGGCTTAGATGTTTCAGGTGCATCCAATAGATACTCCTTTACTTCACTTCTGGAAACGGTCTCCATGCCAGACGTGCCTCTAGCACCCTTTGGTCTCTGAGACCCTCGGTTGACTCTAGCTTCCTTAAGAAGTGATTCTTGAGACTCAAAAGCTGCCATCATTTTGGCCTCTTCAATTTCACTGTCTGTTAGGAGAACCCAGGCCTCATCCTTTCTATATGAACGACTTGCTGTTTTTGCAGACTCTTCCTTGTCACATGTTCCACTTCTCAGAATTTCACTAACTTTCTCCAGATCCTCTTTGACTTTTTCCATTATCTCGTAAGGCTCTGCTGACACCTCCTCGGCCCCCTTTTCTAAATAATCCCCTTGCATTTGACTGGCCTTCTCTGAGGAATCAGTGGTCAGAATAGCAGTCATTTTGATAAGATCTTGCTTCATCTCTGACACTTCAGAAAGCAAATCTGGACTTTCAAGACCGGCCGAGTCTCGGATCAACTGTGTTCTCAGGAATGTTGTTTCTGTCGTCTCTGTGTCTTCATCATCTTTCGTTGTGACAAGCAACATTAAAGGAGCAAATTAATCAAAATTTAAATGAAAGGGACAAACATAGGAAAAGGAGATACAGGATAAATTCAGAAAGTTTCAAGGATCAGAAGGCATAAAGATGACAAACAGGGAAAGTGGAATGTGGGAGGATAAGTGGAGGCTCTAATAGACTTATGGGAGAATAACAACTGCAAAGCAAATCTTAAAGATGAGAAGAATCAGCATGAAATAACCTGCTCAGCCAATTTGTTTTGCAGCAAACTCACACATGAACCAACAATAAGACAAATGGATGTGATAATTATTGAAGAGACCCAAACACCGTGAATACACAACTGAAGAACAGTAAAACAAAGTACACCTCTCAGAATCGCTCACAATCTATAACTTATGTCTACAAAAGAGAACAAAACTCAACCAATCAAAAAAAGTCCTGAAGGTTTTTTAAAGAAAGCCAGTGATATGAAACTAAAACAGTAAATTATTTTTTAATGTAAATTAAAGAATATGAATGTATTAAAAATGACCTAAAATATTAACATGAAGGTAAAATATTGAAATTAATCAATTAATAAAATAAATAATAAAAGTGTGAGATTGTTAAAACAAAGTGCACTGAATCATTCATACACACATGCAAGCACACAAAACAACATTTAGAGGCAGTGTTAGCTGTTATTTCAATGTCAAACCGGTGTTATTTAACATGTTAAAGTGCAGTAATTGTTTCTATGATATGTGGACACGGCAAACACAGGTTTAGCTATTCCAGTCATTTCTGGGATGATGTATTTATTGCTATAACATACACTCACATTCTAGAACGTGGTGTGCTGGGAAAGGCCCATTTCAATTAAAGCATTACAACATCCAACATCCATTAACAAATAATTTACTCTAATGTGAAAGAACTTAACAGACCTGGAGAAAGCCCAGACCTGAAAGGCCTTGATCATGTTTGGGATGAATAAGAAGACAGATCATATCATCCAACATCAATTCCTGAATGCTCAAGTAAAAAAGTCTTCACAAGACACACAAGTGAGATCAGGCTGTGAAGAGCTCTGAACCTCTGTACCAAAGATGTTCAGTACAGGTTCAGATCCGGGCTTTGGGCAGAACATTTAAGTTTGTCCAGACCTAAATCAATTATTGTCCTTTCAAATGAAAGGACATTCCCAGAATGTTGTAGCAAAATTAGAAGCACAGAAAATGTCATTGTATGTAGAAGTTACCCTGAAATTACTGATTACTGAATAGCAAAACAGTCTCATTGTCCACAAATCTTTGGACCATATAGTGTTAAGAGTTTACTTATAAGTCAACATAACATAATGTGGTGATTAAAATATTTACTATGTTTTTAGAGAATAATCTATTCATTGATTGTTGTCATTATACCAGACAAAAGAGTTCACAATACTTAATCTATGAAAAACCAGCACTAAAACAAGGAGGTAAAACTACTGATGTGGATGTGAATTATAATTTGCTTTGCAGATTGTTATTTCTTTCATGAAGGGAAAGAGGATCTAAAAAAACAAATATCACCACAGTATGAGTAAAATTCACATGTGCACAAACAATATTTGTGAGTATATGACAGTCATTCTATAAAACTGGTGCCCTTTGATTTCATCATTAATACTAATGTAAGGGTCGTATAACCCATATAAATAATGATGAAGTGTAAAATCATCAACCATCATGTTTACAATATAAAAACATGCGTAAGGCACCCGTTTCATAAAATGAACTGTTAATCTATAATGTATTATTAGTCATTAGTTATTTAAACAAAATCTTAAAGTTATGCTACAGTATGTGAGTTACATGACAGCCATGAGATCTCCAGTTAGTATTTTGTGTCTTTTAATGCATTTAACTAGATATCTTACATTTCTCAAGTGTTCGGCTTGTCTGCAAAGAAAAACAAGTGAAGAACATTCAATTCTATACATTATACCAATAAATACACATATTTATACAATTAAAAAATATTACACACACAGACATTGTCTATATAATACCAGATAAAAGTTTGAAAAAATGTACTCACTGTTGTTTACGTGTTTTTTTTCACAGTTTTAGAATAGTAGTAAACTCACCGAAACCATAAAATAATACAATATTCAACTGTGGGAATTATGTTATGATCCAAAATAAATGAACACTATACTATATTTTATATGTTATAAACATTGAAATATACAAATTCAGATTAAAAGATTTTTAAGATCATGAGAAACTTTTTTAGTACTGTATATTTAATATACATACAGTTATGTTTGGTGCCTCATTTCAACATCATCATAAGTTTTCAAAAGTAATTTTACTCCACACAAATCTTCAGTGCCAAACTCATCCCTTTACAGATATAAATAATCCTTTAACTCATGCAGGATGAGTTGAGCACTGAAGATCTGTCCAGATGTTATAGTGTTATCTTCTAAGATCTGGACAGGGATTGAACTGAAATAAGGGTAGAAACAAAAGACTTTGTGTTAAGCATAGTGCAAAAACGCAGTTACCTCCTCATCAGGTTCTTGTTCTGAATCTGATTCCTTTGAGGAGCAAGAAGCAGCAACAGAAGAAGACAGAGGGACAGACAGATACAGGACAGAGAGCAGGCAAAGCGGTTACCATAGCAACAGAGCATCTCTGAGGCCAGCCAATGAGGCGTGGCATGACAGGGGTGCAAACAAATGACAAAGTACATTTGTCTAAATTCATAAATGATAAAATAAGGAAACAAAAATAGAACGTTAAGAATGAGGCCTTACAAATAATGAAAGAAGAAATGAATTTGTAACGAACAAATTTAATTTAATTTTGCGACACTTTAGTGTCAGACAAAATTATGGGTTTTTATAGGTTTTTCATGGAACTATGCAGATAATGTGCCATGCAACGATAACATCATGGCAACAGAATTAACATATTCCATGCAAACATGCCAATGAGCAAACAAATAATTGAAAAATACATGAGAATAGCTATTAATTCATTCTGCAGGATGACACATTTTTTCTGCTCTGTAATCTCAGTATGGACATATGAGATGATCTTACCTTCGAGTAAGCGGGCAGCGTGATGTTCAGATTGCATATGGCACTATGAGTCAAACTCCTATAAGATCTCGGATCCTTCGTGAAGGACAAACGTCCGCAGGGCTCTTGAGTATTGTCTCGTATCTAAAACACCAAACAAACACTTAAATTGCTGTATGCATAAAGCCATTATAAACCCTTTCTATAACAAACTTACTTTGATGAAAAGAGCCAGACGGTTTTCTTTAAAGGCGTAGAAACTAAAGACATGATGCTGACCGCTTTTGGTCAGAGGGACCAGATTTCCAAAACAATCTACATAGATTGGCTTTCCCTCCAGCACCTGTAACACAACACAATGATAATCTTTAAGAACATTAAAAGTGGAAATCATTTACAGTAAACGATAAAAAACATCAAATAAAATACTAAATTCTAATTGGATGAGTCATGTTTGAAGCGGCTGTAAAATAGATGCACCAAATAAGACTTCAAATGATAAGAAAACATAAAAACAGATGATGCATTAGGTTGTGCATTATAGAGACTTTTTAATAATATCTTAATCTGTAAAATATATTGGGATACAACGCATAAAGCTCTGGAGGCCACTCCAAATTTAGCTTTAGCTTTTTCTGAATGTAATATTTATATGTTTTTAGGTAAAATCATTATTTCTGTTTCGTTCTCTGAACTACAGACAACATTTATCCCAAATTACAAATAAATTTTTTTACTTGCTTCTGTTAGCAGAAAAATTAAAACTTGACAAAATGGTTAAAACAACATGTAAATGTTTTTAGATCTCAAATACTGCAAAGAAAATTATTCATATTCATTTTTAAACAACACAATAATGGTATTTTTATATGCATTTAAGAAGAGTTCAAAAATGAATATTTTGTGGAACAATCTAGATTTTTAATCACATCTTGGCATGCTCTCATTCTTTCACATTACTGTTGGGCAACTTCATGTCAGTCCTGAGGGTTTTTTTGTTGTTGAAATTTAACAAACAGTAGAAAAAACTGCTGATTAAAGGAGTGGTCTCCACATGCAAAGCTCTATAGACCATTTCGCAAGATGTAAACAGCACTGGTCCAGAAGCACTTCCTGTCTCACTACACAAATGTCAGAACAATCAACAGAACATTTACAACTGACTTGTTTAACAAACATCTTTAAGTTTTAATTTAATTTACATACGTGAAATACAAAAACTAAACAGGAAGTGCTTCTGGACCAGTGTTGTTTACATCTATATCCACGTCATCATTACTCACCTCCACGTCCCGGCTGCGGGCCACCTCTGTAAAGTTCTCCTGCTGCTCCAGAGTTTTGTCCATTTTATCATCAGTCATACAGAAACAGCGCAGTCGGGCTTCAATGGGGTCATGTGTTTTGGCAAAGATGACAAATTTGGCCATGTACGGTACACAGATGATTTCACGATACACTTGAGTGGCAAAGTTTACCGACTCCTGAACCTGCCTGCAGTCGATCAGCCAGAATCTGATGGATAAAGACAGATAATAATTGTGTTATCCAGGATAACTGAACTACCGCTGACAGAGACACGGTCTTTTGTTTATGCTTGAAAGGGCATTCACTTGCCATGTCCACTTATTATTTATGAAACTGTCTGCTTTAATACATGTGTTTGAGATTCATACTGCTATAATCCTTTTACTTTATTTTTACGTCATTTACAGGAATGTTAATCAAAAGCAACTGGACTTGTAGTTTGGGGTGGAGATTTACATTCATGTTATTTAAAGGGATGCAAAAATATTTTTAATGAACATAATGTAATTTTATTGAGTTTAAGGGTTTAGATCATTCAAATTAAAATAGCACTTTGGGTTAGTTGTTTGGTCTTTGATCATAAAGCTAGACTCTTTATGGAGTGGGAAATTGCTGGTAGATACTTCAATCTTATACCAACATTACGCATTAGGCCTTAATTGTTTATGTCTGCATGTCTTAATGAAGATCTGGCAACACTGACTCTCCTCGATTGTACGGTGACTGAAAGCACATCTGTGCCTCGTGTCAAAATATTTGTAAATGCGGTCATCGCTACCTGTATTTTTTACAGAACCAGATGAAGCATTTACAGGTGATGTGACAATCAAAGTTAGCTGAAGTGTGTACAAGAGAGAAGACCGTACCTGGCCGATACATTTGTTGTAAAAGACACGCAGTCGTTGGTAAATGTTAATGGTGTTGTCCCAGTAATATCCTCCCATTGAGCTGGAGTGGTTCCACCTTTATGTGCAAAAAACAAAATATAAAACTTTAGTCACTGGTACTAATCATAAAAGCAAAAACCAGTTTACATCTGTCATTAGTTAGACAGACCGTCTCTCGCACCAACCAAGCTGATGCTAAAACATGCTTTATTCTGGATAAAATCAGCCCGTAAATGACATAATTATTAATTATAGGTGTGATTAGATTGGAAGTATTGTAAGATTGTGCGAGTATGTATTCAGTCTGACCCGTGATGCTGCACAGTAAACGTAATGTAGGCGTATCTCCTGCTGCAAAGCCGCTGAGGATGGGGTCAGCAGAACTCTTGGGGACGGGGATGGTCATCGTGATGGGTTTATGAAACTTCCTCCTCCGTGGCTCCAGAGTTACTATTGGACTAAACGTGGCTTTATTCCCCAGATTCTTCCTCACTACATCCACACTCATGGGTTGAGTCTGAACAAAGTAAAACCAAAACCATCATCACACACTTAAAACAGTCATTTATCATGTTAAAGTCACTGTTATGCTCAGTGGCATTAGTATAATGTATGCAATATCAAAGTTATAGAATATACAAATACGCAAAAGTTTTTATTGACCTGCAGACCGACACGAATGCGTTTAGTGAGCGCTCCCTCCGGAAACACAGCCTGAACCTGTGGGACCACCGTACTGCTCAATATTCCACCTTCAGGACCAATCAGATTACTGTCCTGTTTAATGCGTGACACCACCGCAAAGTACTGTGGGAAATCACGGGTGATGATGCGACAGATGCGCTTCCTCTCCAGCTCCTCGGGCGGATCCAGTCCTGAAATTAAAGATGGGTACACGATTATTAAAGATACACTTTATATGAAGCGTTATGTATTTATATTTCATTGCTCACCCTCATCTGTTCCATTAAGGATCTGGTTGAGTTCTTCTTCTGTGTATTCACAGTGATGTTCCTTCCAGCTCTCGCCCGTCTCACTGCGCAGGATCACCAGCTCTCTCTCTTTTCCTCTCAGAGCCGCAAAATGAGGAATCTCCACGATCACGGGCCTGACGTCCAGCAGAGAGTTACACGCGTGTTATTTATGAAACTGTCTGCTTTAATACATGCAATGTTTGAGATTCATACTGCTATAATCCTTTTATGCAATGTCATTTACAGGAATGTTAATCAAAAGCAACTGGACTTATAGTTTGGGGGTGGAGACATTCACGTTATTTAAAGGGATGAATAAATATTTTTAATGAAAAAACATTTTAATGAGTTTAATGAGTTTAGATAATTCAAATCCAGATTCTTATGATTAAAATTCTGACATCAATGAATAAAATCCTTTACACAAAAAAACTGATATTCAGTTCACATATATCTAAAATAAATGCACAAAACCACAGAAAATCATGATGCAAAAATCACAAAACAAATTATATGGATACAAACAAACAACCGTATATAAACAGTCAACTAAAGGAGCTATACATAAATATAAGAAGATTATCTATCACATCACACTATGACTAAAGCATGTTGCTTTAGTCATAATTTCCCAAACCTGTGAAAATGTGTCACCAAGCACTTTCTAGTTTAAAAGCAATGAGGGTAAAATGAGAAATTAAAACTGATCCACTAGCACAACACAAGTGATATAACACAAGGATTAAAGGAGAGGAACGGGTGGACATGAGGTGAGGGACTGGCATCCATTCACTGGTTCATACGTGTCACTCCTACCCCAGGAATTTTGTCCCTGGCGGCCCGAGCTGCAGAATGCGGCTAACCAAACTCTCACCCTCATTCAGAGGGGGCGGGGCATGAGGGAGGTGGAGCTTACTGTCATCCAATAGCAGCAGTGAGAAAAGAGAGCACAGGTGACATGTAGTCGGGTTTGTTTGCGTTTACTTTTAAAAGAACAGAAACGCCAACTTGAAATTAAACTTCAGTACTAATTTGCCTCTTTGCCAATACTGATAATCATATCAATAATAATATAATAAAACAATATTATATCATTTGATAATAAAAATATAAATATAAATATAAATAATAAATATTTACTATACATTAAATAGTATTTTGTTGGAAATACAAAAATATCATAATGGACACATATAGTGTACAATACAGTTTCAGTAGCAAAAATGCTGCTGTTAAGAAGTCTAAACTATTTCAACACTTCACAGGCTTTAAAAATGTTTTAGTACAAATGCATGGAGCTTTATATGTAATATATGTATTATTAAAAATGTCCATGTGCTTTTAAGTTATGATGTAAAAAACATGCCTTTATTTTTTTAAACTAGAATTTTAATAATACTATCTTGCAATAAATATATATATATATATATATATATATTACAATGGCAATAAGTTTGATTAAAATTATTGTTATAACTTCATATTAATATTAAAGCTTTTTTGTTATTCTAATTAATGTGGTCAACTGTAAATTCATTTTGCAGATTCATTAATGTCGACACCATCCACCTACTGTTAGTCAATGTGTGAAAAACATGTTAAATCCGAAGACTTAAAAACTCAAAATGATAGAGATTATATTTTCCCAACAAGCCATAAAGCAAAGCAAACAGGGTGTTAAAAGCAGAAACGTAGGAGCAGCATTTGTTCTCTTGACAGAAGAAACTTTTTAAAGCTTTTTTAAGATTATTCCACATTACTACTTTAAACATTACAATTTAATAAAATATATCTCAATATTAACTTCAAATTCAACTTCAAAGTTAACTTATTCTTTGGGATTATTAAAATGACTCAAATCAAGAGTTTCTTACCCGAGGAACTGAGCTCCAGAAGGTCCAACCTCAATCACCCTGCTGGCCAGCCCGTCTCCCTCCATCATGGGCGGCATGGAGGCCAGCCGGTGTCTCTTCACCAGTCTACATGTGACACGTGTGGGAGCGCTGCACTTCCGCGGGGGTATGATGAGCCGCAGACCGTTGTGCCGACACCCTCGCATGGCTCCTCCACGAGCGTCCACCATGAAGCTGACCAGAAAACTGTACAGAGAAGACACAAGATTAAAATGCTTTTCAAACAGGCCTTATCTTCAGACATCTATCACAAACAATCACCACAACTGGAAAAACATACATATGGTACAGTGGACACACTGTACAAATAAAGAGTGATTAATGTTGATAATGTAACTGATTTGAGATTGTATTTCCATGCAAACACACCCAACATCAGCACAGAAGATCTAAAAACTTTGAATGATTTATAGCAAAAAATGCTTGATGAACAGAGTCAGCACATTTATGTACCTTCACGTCAACATGTTACAAAATAAATGGAATATTATTCAGCGATTACTGTATAAACAACAGATATCTTTGGCATTACAGTATTGAACAAGTTCAGATTGTTTTCTTGTGCACTAATAATTCACAGCAGTTTATCACTGAACAAACAGCACATGACCTATTTCTGCTTGTTGTTGAATTTCCTGTTGCTGTACAGGTATGATATCACACGTATGATATATAAGCTCTGTCAATCCACACAGGATTTACACACACAGATGACAACGAATATAAAACAGTCAGCAAACATGGTGTTAGTCTCTGAGATGTGTTTGTGAAATAAAAACATTCAGATGATATCCAGCCTGCAATGCCTATGATGTCCCCAAACCTTCAGCCAGTTTCTGTTAAATACATTTTACAAAATCATTTTTAGTACAATACAGTGTTTTTAAGAGTGTTATTGATCTTAAATTATATTCAAAGACACATTGCAGGAGGATAATAAACCCAGCCAACACTATGTGTGTGACAACACTGAAAGATGAGGTCAGAGGTCAAATGACAGGCTGCAGCACGTCACCTGCTGTTGTCATGGTCACGACATGGAGAAGAATGACTGAAGGCCAAAAATATCATCCATCAGACAGACAGAGAGAGAAAGAGACAGAGAAGAGGGTGAGAGAGAAAAGCTTGACAAATAAAAAAGCAATTTCTAGACAGTAAGCAGTTCAATACTGTTATCTATTTGCTTAATGTAAAGTCCTTACAAACCACAATACAGATCAATATGTTACAGAAGCAATCTGAAAATGACCCACAATGCAAAATATTTCATTAAAAAAGACATTTTAATCTGTAGTAATTATTATTCAGGAGTATAATCTTTTCATTTAAATAACTCAGCAAACAGGTGTGTGTGTGTGTGTGTGTTTACATGTATGTGTGTGTGTGTGTGTGTTTACATGTATGTGTGTGTGTGTGTGTGTGTGTGTACATGTATATGTGTGTGTGTGTGTGTGTGTGTGTTTACATGTATGTGTGTGTGTGTGTTTACATGTGTGTGTGTGTGTGTGTGTGTGTGTTTACATGTATGTGTGTGTGTGTGTGTGTGTGTGTGTGTGTGTGTATGTGTGTGTGTGTGTGTGTGTGTTTGTTTACATGTATGTGTGTGTGTGTTTTACATGTATGTGTGTGTGTGTGTGTTTACATGTATGTGTGTGTGTTTACATGTATGTGTGTGTGTGTGTGTTTACATGTATGTGTGTGTGTTTACATGTATGTGTGTGTGTGTGTGTTTACATGTATGTGTGTGTGTGTGTTTACATGTATGTGTGTGTTTACATGTATGTGTGTGTTTACATGTATGTGTGTGTGTGTGTGTTTACATGTGTGTGTGTGTTGTGTGTTTACATGTATGTGTGTGTTTACGTGTGTGTGTGTGTGTGTTTGCGTGTGTGTGTTTTCTGTACCCTGAATGAGCCGGGCTTGAGGACAGAGCGATGTTATCCAGGTTTTCTGTTTCCCAGTCTTTCTCATTCTCTCCTGACCCCTGCAGAGAGAAAATAACAACACACTTGAGTCAAGAATGAGTCACAAAACATTATATTGCATTACAAGCCACCCTATAAAACACTATACCAATAAAACAACTCTTAAGATGTACCTGCTTACTGTACATCATATCCTCCAACATCCCATAATGCTTTGCAGTGTAGTAACCTTGGTGAGTCGGTGTGTAAGATCTGTCCAGACTGATGGAAACATTTACAAAATACAGCAAACAAAAATGTTTTACACTTCAGAACAACAATAACAGATAGATGGAAATAAACAGCAGTGTTTCCCACATACCTTTGCAAGCGACTACAGTATGAATGCATTAGCAAAAAGAAGAATCAGTGCATTCAATTATTACAATTTCATTACAATTACTAGCTTACAAAAGTCATTATGTTGCATCAGTGCTGATAAACCGCACGACAATAAATGATAAAAAGAGAGAAAAAACTCAAATCCAGATTGTATTACAACCTAAAACAATTATGTCACTTTGAGACTAAACTATTGTTTTATATTTGTTATCAATTATTGAAATGAATGTACCTGTCAGATCGTCCACCTTCCAAACTGAAGCGCAGGTAGTTCATGCCATCCAGATACTGACCAGGTAGAGAATCATCTCCTAATTCTCTTAAATCCTCAGCCCTCAGATACTCGCTGCCATCACCGGTCATTGTGTCATCACCTGTACGGTCACAGATACTCGTGTTCATTTACATGATACACAAACACACAAAAACACTTCTCAAATGCCTGTTACACGTCTGTTATTCTTTTCATTATTATTGTTAAACTCTCTGAGCAAAGCCTTTAGTATCACTGCGATCTACACAAAAGCAACTAAAACCCTACAGCATTAAAATAATGATTAATGAATGAAGCAGTTGTCATGTCTGGCCAGCAGAGGCAGTGATGTAAGAGCTGGAAATAAAGTCCAGACATGCTGTAAGCCAACAGACGGCTTCCAGAGCCATACTGGCCTGCAGTATAACAACAAAAACAGATCGAAAAGAAAATAATAACAGCACTATAACAGTCTGAATCTTTAGCAAACATCAAACAAGTGAATATTAATCCTCCTGTTTTAGAAAACAATATTGTATGTCAACAACAGAAATAAAATGTTTATATTATTGATATAAAAAAGTGATTTCTTGTTTGACTTTGGCCACTTGTATATTCATGAATCTACTGCGAAACATTGTAAACTTAGGAAAGCACTTTCTAGTACTATTGTTGCCGCTTTTGATGTGTCGCTTCATTGTCTCCTAATATTTGTAAGTCGCTTTGGATAAAAGCGTCAGCTAAATGAATAAATGTAAATGTAAATGTAATTTTAAACACCACTGCATGTCAAATCATATAATATCCACCTGACACTAAGACAACTACTGGACAAGTTTGCAGTACAAATACAGTAACATTTCTAATAAAAAAGACGTTTCATGAAAATCATTGCAAGGGTTAGATTCAGTCAGGTAACTGTAAACAATCCCATCATGCAATGCACACAAGCTCGAGTCCACACGCTGGTACCTTCACAATCAATGGAGTCATCAGACATCGCTCCATCATCTACATGCAGAAGAACTGCAGGACATTTCTATGTTTAATATATATATATATATATATATATGAGTAACCCTATAATAACTAACTACATACTGTATAAACTTTACAGAGAAATATATTCAGATTGATGATGAAGCTGTAAAAGCCAACGCTGACTTGAGTAATCCTTCCTTCTGTCTTTTAAAAACCCTTTTCACTTTAAATGCATTGTAAAGCTGCAGTGTTTCACAGAGAAAATATGGGAAATGAATCTCATTTTTCTTTTATTGTAAAGGAACTATTGCAACTATTAAGGATGAACTTGCCCACTGACCTTCTTCATCAGAAACATCCAGAACTTCTGTCATGGTTTCAGGAACGTTCAGCTTGTGTTTCTCTGTCACCGTCTATATGAAAGATAAACCTTCAGTGCACCTCTTTAAAGGCTCATGCATTTCTTTAACGCATCTCTATGTTTTCTTGAAGGAACTTGCCGTTGTTGTTGTGATGATTTCCTCCGTTACAACCTTCAGCGTGTCCACCACAGAAATGTACCCCAGGCGACGTGCGATGGCCAGAGCCGTGTTTCCATTCTTTATAACAGACACAACATCAACTCAACAGATCCACAACATCACATCCGTATGTGTGTGTGTGTGTGTGTGTGTTTGTGTACTCACCACAGTGATGGCGTTGGGTTTGGCTCCATACTGAAGTAAAACATTGATGATGTGTGTGTTGCCTTGTTGTGCAGCTTGATGTAGAGGTGTGTAACCATTCTGAAAAGACATCATTCATATCACACAACACACTTCATTTTATACTGTAATAAAATCACAGGTTAAATGAGATACCTTTGTTTTGGCATTGACACTGGCTCCACTTTTCAACAGGAAATTCACCATCTTAGCATTTCCATAATGACAGGCCACGATCAGAGGCGTGTATCCCAACTGAAAGAGTGTCGTGAATCTCTCATTAGTGAAATTATTCAAGGTTATTAACTATTAGGTTATGGGATACACATCTCTTACTTTGGTCTGATGGTCGATGATGCCGCCGTGTTTAACTAAGATCTCGCCAACGCCAACTTTGTCTTCTTGAGCAGCAAGATGAAGAGACGTCAGACCGCTCTGAAACAGAAAACAGATTGAAAAAGACATTAATGATGCACATAATTACACATCATCTATTTCTGTGCACCTGGATGCCAAACTACATGTGTTTATATTAGAAACCTTCATTCACCTAAATCATGAGTTTAAGGCAACAGACGGTATGAAACAGATGGTATGAAATAAGCCTATGAATATGTGACAAATTACTGCCATCATGTACATGTATTTAACATAGAATTAAATAGTTTTAATAATGTTAAAAATCAACTTCTCAGCATTGTCAGACCATTAATAATCTAGGTTTACTTTGGTCGGGGCATTGACATGAGCTCCTCTCTGCAGAAGAAGAGTGGCCATCTCGCTGTGACCCTCCTGAGACACCAGATGAAGAGGCGTCACACCCTGTTTGGTCTGGATGTTGGTCTGAGCTCCAAACTGCAGCAGCGTCGTGGCGATTTCCATCTGATTCTTCTTAGCAGCGATGTGGAGAGGAGTGTATCCATTCTGCACGGGACAAACACACACATGAAAGTTATATTGAACTTTTGCAGAATTACCATGTAGTAGAGTCATTTTACTGCTGTTAAAAATCATATTCTTATGATTGTTGTCTTCTTTTTGTCTTGTTTTTAACAATTGAATCTAAATATTATATATAGTTCAAGAAGCAAAATTTGATGCGTCGCTTTCAAGTCTAACAACATTTTTCATGCTTTTGCTCAAAGCAAGAAAAGGCATAAAGAGAGGCAAAATAACAATCATTTATTTCTTCAATTCAGAGATATCTAACAGAAGTTTATGAGTAAAAGCAAGAGAAAGTTGTTTGCCAATGGGGTAAGAAAAATAATCTTGTTTTTCCTTTAAATAAGATTATTTTTTATCCCTTCACAAACAGTATTACAACTTTTGTCTGATTTCTGTGAAATCAAATCATAATCATGTTACTATGCTTAACAATATAGACAATTGTGATAACATGATAAAAAAAGTTTTGCAGTGTTGTGTTTGATTTCATGGATCTGTGTTACTGACCATTATCATACCAACATATCAGATATATCCAAAAGTTCAAGATAACATAAATGATCAATATCTTAAAAACCACCAAATCATTGCCAACATCATTGCCAGCCCATCACAGAATCATTCACAAACACATCATCTGTGTATTCTTGCAGTGGTCAGCGTTTAAGTCTCCTCACCTTCGCTGTGGCGAGGGGAGATGCCCCTTTGTCCAACAGCAGTAGCGCCACCTTCTGGTTATCATAATGTGCTGCGACATGTAGCGGTGTGAGACCGTTCTGCAGGGACGAGGGGCACGGTTACAGGAAAACTGTTAGAATGGCTAAAGCATTAAACATGTGATAAACCAGCATGTTAAGAGGGATTGTTACGGTGTGTTATTGTTGTGTAAGCTCAGTATTATTCTTTAGATTAGAATGCAGGCTCTGGACCGACCAAAACCCGGTTCCTTATTAAACAAACGAAACAAAAAGAATAAACAACGTTCTTTTCCGTTTAAGACAACAAAAATGCAGTTATCTGAGAGTGAAACTGCTTACCGGTACTGTTGCAGTCAACAGAGCCTGAATGTATTTCTTCTAAACAAAATTCTGCGCATTAGCCTCCACGTGAACTAAATAATCATTGAAATATTTGTCAAGAAAGTGTTGTGAGTTTGAGAAGAGATGATGCTGATGTTTACCGCTCCAGCTGAGTCTGGAGAAGCCCGGCGCTGCAGGAGGAGTTTGGCCACATCCAGGCTGCCGTACTTTGATGCCACATGAAGAGGTGTGAAGCCTTTCTGTAGATGTTAAAATACAAAATATACAGATGAACGAACAAAACATTGACAAACACACAAGCCTGACTGGATTAAGATTCTACAACAGAGCAAAATAAAATACACTGAAAACAGACATCACAGAATGTCCATTTAAATGTTTTCTTGTAATTATGAAATTTCTATTTTTAATTAAATGAACTGTATTATTTTAATAATAGTGACCTATTACCACAGTTTTGCTGTAGTAATTATAACAGTTACCTTTTGGAAGTATGCTAACATATTTTCACATTTTATTCAAACATCCATGAGGCTAAACCAATACCCATGTGTCCATCATACCCATGTGTCCATCATACCCATGTGTCCATCATACCCATGTGTCCATCATACCCATGTGTCCATCATACCCATGTGTCCATCATACCCATGTGTCCATCATACCCATGTGATCATCATACCCATGTGATCATCATACCCATGTGATCATCATACCCATGTGATCATCATACCCATGTGATCATCATACCCATGTGATCATCATACCCATGTGATCATCATACCCATGTGATCATCATACCCATGTGTCCATCACTGACCTTGGTAGCCAAAGAGTGTGCGGCTCCAGCCTCCAGCAGCACCGACGCTGATCATCATCCAGATGTCCCATACCCATGTGATCATCATACCCATGTGGCATCATACCCATGTGAAGAGGGACCTTGTAACCGTTAGACGTGGCAGCATCCGGGTGAGCCATGTGCTGGAGGAGAAGCTGAACGATCTCAGTCTTACCCAGACGAGAAGCGATGTGAAGCGGTGTCTGATCCTCCTGATGATGATGAGGTTTACATGTAAACAATGCAGTATGAAACCGAGCGTGTGCAATGATGTAGTATGTCTGTGTCTCACCCTCGCTCTTGCATCCACCATCGCTCCATTACGCAGCAGACAGCGAACCACCTCCACCTGTCCAGCACGTGCTGCCATGTGTAGAGCCGTCTCTCCTCGCTGAGGAAAAACACAGACCGGGTTTATATAATGCGTTTAAACCCCATAATCTGAAACCCCATGACCTTGTCAGGCTGAATGTCCCAAACTAAGAATATGATCATCTTATTTCTCATCACAAAAACACTGGAGGTGTTACACAGAATATTGTGAGATATGGTGATATTGTTTATTGACGGATATGTTTGATCCTATTGGTTGAGCTGCCAACATGTGACCTGCATCAACATACTGTATATAATGTTTTGTATTTTAGCTTTAGTTAAGTTTTATTTTTTAGCTGACAGACATTATAACAAGTCGTACGTACAACAATAAACTGCTAGTTAATGTTTGGGAAATAAATCTGTGTTTTAAATTTCAGTACTATTTTTCATTTCTAAATGTAAATTTAAAATAAATATTAAATATTGTGACACAATCGTATTGTGTATTATTGAATCGAGTGGCATGAACCCTATGAGAATTTGGTGCATCTTTCATTACGTGAAACAATCAATAAGCAATTGTTGTAACACTTTTAACTTACAATGTTGCTGACATCAGGTGAAGCTCCGTTCTGCAGGAGCAACAGAACGATGTTGAGATGACCCATGAAAGCCGCCACATGGATGGGTGTGAGACCCGACTACAGAGACACAAAAACAACATATCAAATCAATCAAATCCCTCTTTATAGCTGGTTTACTGTATGTTTCAGGGTGTAAATGCTCATACCTCAGTGATGGCCTGAATGAACGCACCATATTTAACCAAGAGCTCCATCACTTTCACTCGGTTCTTCTTGCAGGCGATGTGTAACGGAGTGAAACCGTTCTGAACAAACAAAACACCAGAGAAGAGATGAGAGATTATAACACATATGTCAGAGATGAAAGTAAGAAGAGTTTATGTACCAGTGCCGGGCATTTGGATTGGCTCTCTTATCCAGCAGAAGTTTAGTGACTCTGTAGTGACCGCAGTGAGCGGCAACATGCAGGGCGGTCAGATAATCCAGTGTGACATCATCAACAGGAGCCTTGTGCTGCAGCAGGTGTTCAACAGACTCCACATGGTCACCCTGCGCTGCCATGTGGAGTGGAGACAAACCATTCTGCAGAAGAAAAGAGCTTTAATATTATTACATCTAATACAAATACAGCAGTGGCTAAACGTAATGTCCAACAAACTGACTTCATTCAAATGTCTTTAAAAAAAGATGCATGTATGTTGTGCTTGACATGTTTCATATATGTTTGATGTACTGCTTTAAATAAACTTATAACCCATTGCATTAATGCATTTACTGGTAAATAGCTTTCACATCATAGATCTCATATTTTGATGGTTTAATGGAAGCAAATGTTGTTAAAATATCCCCTCCGGACATTTATTTTGGTCACTGTTGTGTGTGTTTGTCATTGATACCTTAGTTCTGGCGAGCATTGGAGCTCCTCTCTCCAGTAAGAGCTGAACCGCTGTGTCATGTCCACTCCTCGCTGCACAGTGAAGAGGTGTGAGACCATCCTACACACACACGCATCTAAAGGTCACTTCAATCAGCTTTATAATAAAGCATTTTAGGGCTCAAAAATCACACAATAAATATGTTATGTCACACAGTAACACCCCTCGTACACACACGTGTGTTGTGTTTCAATGTATATTGTATGGTGTAAGTCTCACTCAAACCCTCACATAAACCTTTCTGCATTTATACATTTACAAGTAAGCATCATTTAGTGTGATTACTTCATGGGGACCAAAGTGTGTGTGTGTCTTACAACAGTTTCACTGCAGGACGGAGAGACTGCAGAACAAAGATCAAGGGCACAACCAGCTGGACAGAATCAGACTGCTGCACACTCAACACTTCATACAGAATACAGTACACACACGCACACATACACACGCGCACACACACGCGCACGCACACGCGCACGCACACACGCACAAACACACACGCACGCACACACACACAAACACACACGCACGCACACACACAAACACACAACACTTCATACAGAATACAGTACACGCACGCACACACACACACACACACACGCACACACAGTCATCAGTGGTCCCTCCTCACACAAGAGGCACTTCCCCTAAAATACTGTGACATAAACAACAATGACAAGTGTATCTATCCATTGGTTCACATCCATAATATTACTTTTATATATTTATAAAAGTAAATATATATTTATATATTTTATACTATTTTAGTATATTAAATAATAAACTTTATTCAAACTGCAGAGTTATATACATTATATACCATTCTTTCATGTACAGGTACAGTAAAACTTTGTCTGACAGGTGTTTAGATGTTTGATCAGACTCGAGATCTGACAGCATGTAAGTCAATACAGCCTTTATAATGTTTAATATACACTTTATAGTCTACAGTGAACTTTACATAATACTACTTTACATAATAAAAGTAAAAGTGAAACTGACCCTTGTTTTGGCATCAATCTGAGCTCCTCTGTCCAACAGTAAATGGACCATATTAGCGTTTCCCCTCTTAGACGCGACATGCAGAGGAGTGATGCCATTCTGTAAAGATGAATAAAGAAAAATACATATCATAATACAGCATTTACCACCAAGTTTATTTAAAATATTATGCATGTTTTTATCTTGATGCTGAATTTGTTTAACATAAAAAACGTGTAAATTGAAGTCTGTGAAGTGTAAAGACAGACCCTCGCTGTGAAATCCACAGCGGCTCCTCGATTCAGCAGCAGCGTCGCCACATTCACGTTCCCATAATGAGCGGCGATGTGCAGCGGTGTAAATCCACTCTAACAGAATAACAACACAACAAGACACAAAACCACATCAGAGATTAACCAACATCCCTGTCAACACATGCTTTAGAGCCAAGCTGCCAATAAATGCTGATCTGGAACCAGCGGATCGTCCCCGATCTCTAATGAAACGCTGGTCTGACATCTGCAGTTAGTGGTGCCTGATTCTGTTATAAAAAACATGCGGCAAACACACAGAACATCACACAGATGTGTGAACACATATAAAACCATCAGCGCTTCAGTCACTGGTCCATACTAAAGTTTGAAAAGAATCTGAATTTAAAGACTACTTATAAACACACAAACATACACAGATAAACTGTAAGAGAGGTCAAACATGAAAACACGAGCATGCAAACAGAAAACACAAACCCAAAGTGAAGAAGAAAAGAGTTTAAGTCAACTAATAAATAAACTAAACAAGTTCCTAAAAATGAAACAATACACAAGACATCTCAGCTGACATTGTTTTAGTAAAATGAAGGAAAGAAAGAGGAAAAATAATAAAAACATAAAAAAACCATTGATAAACACAAAAGTGCAGTATATGGATTATATCGGTAATAATGTCAGGAGTTTAAAAGTAGAGATTGTAGAGGAGTTTGAATATGTGAAATTCTTGCCTTACCTTCCCATTCTGAAAGTCAGGGTCCGATTTAATGTGAAAACATTATTTACAAAAGTGTGAAGAATATATTGACTGTGTGAAACATGTACAAAGCTGGTGAAAAAAGCAAAATATGCGATGCAACATGCTGTGCATTATACGCCAAAATAAAAGATATTTTCGTTACCATAAATCACAAAATCTTGACTTGAAAAGATCTTCTCATTCATACATCCAGCAGGTATATAACAATAATCAATAATCATCTTAAATGTCAGTAAATTGAATGATTATATCAAAACATCATAACCGTTCATGGTACATCAGAAAGCAACAGCTGAAGAATATAATGTGGTAACATCATTACCGCTGGATGGATGGATGTTGATAAGGAATGATTGATCTAGTTGAACACATTGTAGCGCAGGCTATATGTTATTATTATATTAGTGTATAAGAGCTTAATGCAATCAGGCCAATTTAAGTCAAGCTGATGTTGTTAACGGGTAACTTCATGCCGCTGGGCTCAATCTGACCTTTAAAATACAAGTAATGAAATAAATGTTCATTCCACTGTGTTGATCTCTGAATACACAACTGATCAACAGTTTAGGGTCAACATTACGACTTACACATATTCATTTCTTTTATTAAATTTTATTAGATTTAATCATTATAGTTTACTATTATTCATAACTGTGGAAAAGAAACGAAAAAACAAAGTGACCCTAAACTTTTGAACATTTCTGTTAGTGTTATCTAGCACAGCACATGCATCTGATGAAAACATTTACATTTATCCTTCATTATGTGCTTGTTTATTCATTCTTATGATTAATCATTGCTTATGTTGACAAGTGCTAAGACGTATATATCCAGTCACTTTTCAACCTAAAGTCGTCTGTAAAACAGACACTGTCTGAACGTTTGAGTTTTTAGCCCAATTGTGATCATAACAGACATCATCAATCAAGGCAGCAAACACGCAAATCATTTGACAAACAGAACTGAGATCTGTGACAAATGCAGAAGGTTGTGGACGATGTTGAAATGAGAATCACCAGCCATGCAAAGATCTCAAAATAATTTCTGAGAAGCTAAAGAACATACGAGTTTAACATGCTAACATGTGAAGCATACATGTGACGAAATAAAAAGTTTTTCATGTTAAAAATGAGGAACTAGATAAATATCTCTACCTCAGTGGTCCTATTAACCATCATCTGACGCAGCAGAACAGGGAAGGAAAAAGTGTTTGTTATAGATTTCACACACACACACTTTCTCATAGACAACAGCAGCATGCAAAATCAGTCTGACACGCCAAAGATCTTCATTTTTCAGATCATTTAAAACCATCATGTCATGCTAAAAGCTTTAAACTAGGAAATGATTTACTAACGCAAGCAGACTGTAAGCATACAGAAATAAAACTGTGATATAATATACAATTATCTTCATTCTTAAACATCCTGCATTTAGAAAAGAAAAAGAAATCCGTCTTCAATCATTTCCATCTCGCACACATTCTCACACACACGTGTCATGCACGTTTATTCTGCATGCGGGCGCTGTACGTTTACCCTTTACAAAATCAAGAATCGTGTCATTTACAGACTAAGAAGAGAATGCCGATAACAGAGAAATGAGTATAAAGATAAAAGAGTGAAACCCGGATAGCGTCTGGATGGAAACACAGGACACAGGCACACTTAGACTGCAGAGAAACACAGACAGAGAGTTCAGATGACACGAATGAGAAACACAGAAGACATCATGAACACGTCTGTCACAGACAACAAGATGCTTCATCTGTTAGTACATGCAGAAGTTTGTTTAATCTCACAGACGTTATTCATAATCCAATGCATGCGTGTAAATACTGATCATCTCTTTATTCATTTTATTTTATTAGAGAAAGAGTCTGTAGCAAGAACAACAACAAACTACATCAACAAGAGATGAAGAATTGAATCACATTATACTGTTATTGTTATGTTAAAAACTGAGCTGTCATCTTACTGAAAAGTATTGTTAAAGCTGCAACCCGTAACCTTTTTTATTTCACCCGCACGTAAAGAAACCTGCAATTTTATCATTCAAACAGAGTTATGGATTCCAGCTTTACAGCGAGTCACTATATTCATTTTCACACACCCGTTTGTGTTGTTAAAATACTTCCCGTTATTCATCGTATAAGTGTCTCGACACACCGTTTCGTTCATATTTACCTTGGACTGCACATCTGCATTGTGGTCGTTCTGCAGCAGCAGGGCAGCAGATTTGGTGTCGTCCTTCCGGGCGGCGATGTGCAGAGCGGGCAGACGTACTTTACCCTTCGTGTCGTTCTCCAGGAGGATAGAGACCACCTGATTATGACCTTGCTGTAGTGCGATAGCTAAAGGTGTGAAGCCATCCTGCGAGGAGAAAGAGAAAGTTTGATCATAAACAGATGATGGGAAATTACTTTCGGTCTTGAAATGTAAATCTTTACCTCTGTAGCGGTGCTCTGGTTTCCTCCGTTCTCTAACAGATATCTCACCACGTCTAAATGATTCTCTTGTGCAGCCATGTACAGCGGTGTGAATCCATTCTACAGCGGCACATTTAAACCATTTAATCAACTTTGTTTTGAGGATTAAGTGTTTCATAAGTATAGATGTTTAATGTGTACCTGAGACTGTGCGTTAATGTCTGCTCCTCTCTTCACCAGAATCTTCACGACTTCTGCTTGTCCTGCTAGTGAAGCGATATGAAGAGCTGTGTTTCCTTTCTGTAAGTTAAACAAACACAATCATCACGTTTGAGTTCATACTGAAATAATCAAAATCACTATGATGAATCAATACTGAGAGCTATTATAGCCGCTTTTGATGTGTCGCTTCATTGTCTCCTAACATTTGTAAGTCGCTTTGGATAAAAGCATCAGCTAAATGCCTAAATGTAGATGTAAATTATAGAGAGACTTAATAGAGTTGGTAATAACTTCTCAAATATTTCTCTAAAAGTTAAGATAAATAAAATAAATGAGAAATGAGAAACATACAAGTGTATATAAAATGTTACTGGTATGACATATTGAGATGCCTGACTGTAAAGATTGAGAAATGGCTGAAATCATCTCTAAAACTCGTGAATAAAGAGTTTTCATTAAAAGCATCTGGAGATTAAGCAAACGTTTTCAATTTCTCTCCATTTTATCTCATTACTATCAGTGAGAAGGTAATGAGATATTAATGATATCGCATGTGTGATTCTGCTAATGAAGAAGAGCAGTCACTTATCAAATAAAGCAAGAATCAATGTCTTTAAAAACACAAGACGTATAATATTTATGAATCCCACTCATCTGTGAAGGTCAGAGTTATTTCTCTGTCCGGTGTGTATTCACATACTTGAATCATGTGACACGAGTATCACGTTCACTCATCTAGTACCCAGCGAGGGTTACATTAGTATATCAGTATATCACTATTCTTAGATGATATTAGATATTTAAAGAGATTAAAGTCAATTTAACACAACACGAACAGTCCTAATCCTCAACTGTCCTGTTTACTACAGAAAAGAGAAAACAAAAGTAGATAAATGAAACCCCAAAACAGCCTAATGCCTCACATCATTTTCCCTTTAAAGTACAGCTTTACACCATTATTCACCACATAGCTAAAGTCACAGTCTCATGTCAAACCCTTTAACAACTTTACCTTGGTTGCAGAATCAACAGAAGATCCCCGGTCCAAAAGCTCCTGGACCAACTCCAGATGTCCTTCCTTCGCTGCCAAGTGCAAAGCGTTGAGTCCATTCTGCAAAGGTCGAAAGGAGAGAAGTTACAAACTTCTTATCCACCGAAATCCAAGACAAAACATTGAGAAACGGATCTCATGTGTATAGTACCTCCTCGTCCATCCCAACAGAATATCAAATGAAATGTCAATTAAATATCAAAGCAGCTGTTAATAATGTCAGTGTTATCCCGTTTCATCTGCCAGCTATGAAGAGCATTTGCGAGGGGTGTTAATGAGAAACGAGTCACGAGGAAGGAGACGTCTACTGCTGGCTCTCTTACAAGACAACACAACTTCATGTGCGGTTACAGCCAATCACTGATGATATTACTTTCAATAAAGGAGCTACTTAGATATCGTACTTTGATTTACACATTATCACATCATTTATTGACATACTGTAAATGAATATTGTAGTTTTTCTGAATGGTCTGGACATGTATACACAAACCAAACACCTTGTACACTTTTTATAGACAACAAGGTACCCTGTGTAGTTACATTAGATAATTTAAATGGATAGTACTTCATTACATTTTGCGTCATTAAAGGGATAGTTAACCCAAAAATAAAAAGTCTGTGATCGCTTATTCACCCTGCAGAAGAAAGAAAGTCATACAGGTTTGAATGAGGATGAAAAATGATAAAAGTTTAGGGGAAAACTATCCCTTTACTATTAGTAAATGTTTTACTGCGTGACATGCATTCTACTTCAATTACTATTCTTATTCTTAAACTATTCCTTTACTTGCTAATAATTGAGACAAATTGGTGCTCATTCGTCACATGATAATGTCACGACTGTTACAGAGTAAAATCTACCCAGATATTCAAGCTGCTTTATTATAGTAAATGTTATGAACAGCAGAAGAAGAGTCGAGTGATATTTGATAAGAGTATGAAGCACATGTCTGCTGTTTATCAGAGTAGACACACGCTGTTGTCATAGCAGAGC
Organism: Beaufortia kweichowensis; assembly: GCA_019155185.1. Classification (NCBI taxonomy): domain Eukaryota; kingdom Metazoa; phylum Chordata; class Actinopteri; order Cypriniformes; family Gastromyzontidae; genus Beaufortia; species Beaufortia kweichowensis. The sequence goes on from CM032794.1 coordinate 1,000,470, forward strand.
TGTTTCATGAGCTCCTGAAAATAACAGCAAACTCTCTGATGAGCTCTGATGAAACAACAGAACATCGTAGATATAAAAATACAACCTCACATATAGTGATAGAGGTACAAATCGAACATACAGAATCAGACAAAGCTGAGAGAATGTTAAAACACTGCAGCTCAACGTTATGAACATTGTGAATCTACCCTGCGAACATTCATTCATTCATTGCATCTCAATAGAAATACAGAAGAGTGATTATTGTATGATAATATTGAAAAACTATATGATTATATGATTGTCTTTATCATACAACATACAAATAAGCTTAAGATTATAAATGTGGATACTTAAATTAGGTTGAGATTCAGTCTCATATACTAAATAATACACATCTTACAAATTATAAAGTTTTATTTATGTTTTTATTCTTAATGAATGCTGTTCTTTCAAAAGAGAGTCATGATAGTCGTGAATGCACCTGTTCTTCCTGTGAAAATGGTCACAGTGACCCAGATTTTATGAAGCTGTTACTTGTTTGTACTTTTAAAAAGGCAGGATGTAATACAAAAGAAGAATCTGAAAATCACACTTTATCCAGCTGGATCTAATTCAGATAGACATCATGTGCATGTTTCACAGGGCCATAGAGACAGATGTTTTTACTGTTAGTTGATGAGAATAAGAGACTGACCTGATTGGAGGTGCCGATATGTACCCCGCCCTTTAGATACTCCAACACTTTGTCGATATTTCCTGCCCGTGCAGCTCGGAGGAAGCTGGTGTTACTGTCCGACTGAAAGAATAAAACACAAGAGGACATGAGTGATAAACGTGGCCTGCTTTCAAATAACACAAAAAACGTAATACTGACAGTATAAATAACTACAATATTATCAATGTTGTTTGATCATTGTGATCAGATCCAATCATCAACCAATTGTGTGAGTTTGAGGCAAAGGAATCTGTCTGTTCAGAGCAATTCTATTTGGTGACATTAGTGGCACAAAACTTACAACCTCTCTATTATAAATCATAATCATAAATCATTCAGATGGTAATAGAAATGGCAAATAAAAACCCTGAGGAGAACGGACTGAGTTAATAGAAATTTTGATTAGTCAGTAGGAGAAAACCACGTTTGCAGGCGTCATGAAACTGCAGTGCAGCATTCAGAGCTCAGCAGAGAGACGGCAGACACGCTGAGTCTTTCTAAACAACATGATGATGAGAAAAATAACAGCACAGCATCACTAAACTGAGCAGAAGAACTACATCTATATGCACTGCACATATGTTTGTTACTCATTTACTTAAACAAACGATCCCAAAGATGCCCAGGTGTCATCCTATGCCAGGTTGATTTCTGCATGTGCATTCATGCAAGACTTTTGCCCAAAACATCTAAAGCAATAAACAGAGATCTTAATAATCACCATATAAATTTATAAACATTAAAATATTTTGTACATGCTTTCTGCATTTCCTCTTATAAAACAGACTCTTAAAGTTGCCAGCGACAGATCTCCTGTTGTGAGCGTGATGAAATCTGTTCGTGTTGATACGGTCTTACTAATGCTGGCGTCTATCTGTCTGGCTCTAGATGGAGTACATCCCTGCTGGGGTTCTCTATACAGAGAAGACATCTCAGGACAGAACCCTGGAGAGATGGAGGGTCCCGCTCGGGGAAATGTAGTTATATAGTTTCACTTTAATTATGATCACTGGCATCAAAACATTGCTTTAAGACTGCCTTTCAATTAAGTGTGTAAGTTTTCTTTATTTTTTAAGAAAATAAAACAAATCAGAGAAGGTTTAAGGGTGTCATTATGACTGTCGTGGACAAGACAGAAGATAAAAACAGTTTAAAGCTTTATAAAAGAGAAGTGTATTAAATTGAGTCATTCGCCAAAGTACCTTCAGTGATGATGAAAAGCATTTGTAAAAGGATTAAATTCCCATAACCATTAGTGCAATATAATGACTGTACAGTATATAATTAATCACATATGAGCATGATTGAATATGATGTCATCATAAAACACTTCAAACCTCCACACATATAAACAAGAAACTTTCTATAATGAGATTCTGCACCAAAATAAACGTTTACAAGTTAACAAGCATTGACTAGTCGATAGAAAGCATTCATTTAATTTAAACTCCTCTGCTGTAATCCATGAAGGATTTATGAATAATTCAACATGGCATGACAACTAGAGCTGGACCCGTTCCTACAGCAGTCCAGTAACCACACAGACCAGCGGTTCAGCCCGTCTTTCAATCACACAACTGTCTGAAAATATTCTGCTCGTGTCAACAAGAATTTATTTCTGATACATCCAAACTACTCTCGTAGGACAAAACCATGAGCATTTAAACGACAAATCATCTCATTTAAAAATAGCTTACATGACTTCTGCTAATAAAGTGCAAATTAATAAATAAAAATTAAAGGTCTGAAGTTTCAAAACAAACCTGTTTATAGAGACAAATAAATGACAATAAATAAACGTCTGCTGTAATTCATCAATAAACGCTGCTCGACTCTGTCGTACAGTGATACTGTCCGATCTAAAAGCATACAAAACTCATACATTAATGCATGAACAGTTATAAAAAAATATGTATTTTGTGTTTGTTTTACTGATGTGAAAGTCTGCTCACACATTATGTCTCAATGACTATTTACAAAACAACTGCATGAGGGAAACACGCAATGCAAAATTCACATTTCTGAATATTGAGGAAACTACTTACTAAACTATTTACCATTATACTTGAAAATAAAATATATCGCATAATCATCTCATTTAATGCATGCATATTGCTTTGAATTTTGTTGCATTACTGCAAAAAAAAACTCTTTCTTTGTGTTTGGAAGTAAAGGATAAAGCAGTCAAGAAGGATTTGATTTGATGCTCTGCAGAAATCTCAAGGACACGGGAAGTTTAATGTACAATGTACAGAATGTCTGTTCTGTAGCAGAAATCTTCTATTAGTCATAGCAGCTTATTGTCTGACACAGAGAAATAATATTAAGATTCTGCCATGATAATGCATAAAAGATAATGTAGAGAAACTTTGTTAATGTCAATGTAAATAAGCATTTGGAATTGTGTGCATGCAGATTCTGCACAGCCATACACAACATGCTTGATACAAGAGTTTTAATTCATCATTATCTTTCTATCTCAGGCTGATTCACTGTCTCTTAATCCCCCCGCCCCTTTTTATTCTATTAATACATCAGAAAGCAGGTAAAGCACATCAAATAATAGTTGCTTTCATCCACTCCGGCACAGATTTACTGAAAACAGCACAGCTGGCATGTCTCTCCTCATCTCTCTCTCATCTCATCTTTGTCTAAAAACTAGTCTGACCAACTAAAGTTACTGATGAAAGAATTAAAACAGTCTAAATCCTATTGCTTAGTGAAAAATGAAGACACTTAAACAACTTAAACAAAATGGCAGACAATAGGCGCTTGTTTTGAACAAAATGAACGATTGCAGTGCAAACAATAAGCTTGGACTACAATTGAGAAAATTAATCGTATAAAGGACAACGTCATATGACCCATCATAGACACAGTACAAAAAACAAGAGGCATAGAAGTAAACTAGAAGTTTCTCTAACATTTCTTTTTCAGAAAGGATTTAAAAAAACTTTCCATTAAAAATCTTATTATAAACATTTATAAAATAATTACATTTGCATGGGGCAAAGTAAGGCCTACAGAGCAATAGTTTATAAGTTTTCATGTCAACATTGATGATAACAAAAAGTTAACCAAGGGTTCACCAATCTTACTTCTTGTCTTACATTAGACCAATCTAAGATGCAACAGATTTAAAAAGAAATTTAGAGGACTAACTTGTAGGACTAGTTTAAAACACATTTATATAACCAGCCACAGTTTTGGACACCCAGGTGGCTCAAAAAAAAGTTCAAAAACATCATTGTAAAAATCATTGTGCAGAAAAGATTTCATGTGTTATGTCATGAACATTCAGGTAACCAATGGATATATATGATTTCACAAAAACAACATGCTTATCTTCCTAAACTTGACATGACAATTCTGATCCTCATACTCATATAAAGGTCATGATGGGATTATAGCTGCCATGGAAACAGACTTTTTAAAGCAAAATCAGGTCTGTGCCAACACAAACATGCTCGACAAAACAAAACATTTCTAAACCAAACTCAACACAAAACACATGTGCACTACAGCAAATCATAAACAAGTGTTGTTGAGATACTATTTAAAAAGGATTTATAGAGTTGATTCTGTAGGTTATCTGGAGACAAGTTTTATAGCTAATGACCATTAAAACTACAGGATGAACACGGGATATCAAATACAAGTAACTGACATGCAGGTGTACCTGTATAAGGAATCAAAGCAGTCAGACTTTAGATGAAACGCTTTATTATTAGTAATATTATTGATAAGATAAGCAGGGTAAATGCCATGAATCTTTCATTCAGTTTTCTAAGACACTGGTGGCCAAAGGTAGGTATAAACATAAATCTAATATGATCTAATATGACTTTCTTATGGCCGAATGATTTCATCACCATCTCATGTAGGTTAAGTGATGTGTGAATGAGTTTCAGGAGTAAAGATCACACACCTTACAGATGCTAAACTCATTATATGACATCAGCACTGGTCTTCAGAGATTATAAACCTTATTTATGAAACCTGAGTTAGAAACTTTCATTTATTGTCACATTCAAAAATAACTGGAGTTTATTTATGACAGAAAAACATTATTCTGCACATCACTTTAAATACAAAGGTTGTTTACGCTAGAAAATGCTAGATTGTTTCAACCCAAGATTGATTTAAATATAGTCATTTTCTTTGTTCATTTACCCCAATGGTTGAATTGCATTTACATACAATGATCGACAAAAACACGTGAGAGCTTTTGTAATCGAGGTCAATTTGCTTTTTTCTAAAATGTACTGCTAAAGTTTCTGAAATAAGATAGTGGGTGAGATGTTTAGATAAACAACAGTATACACAAGCAGAAGGATTTCATCAGGCCTGTCGCTCATGTGGTGAAATGTGCAAACACTTACAGAAGCCACAAGGTTTTAAATCAACATCATTCTTAAGCTAAAGGGTCCTCGCAGCCCAAAATACCAAGTATTTAGTAAAAGCTCATCTTAAAGGAATATTAGCAAAACAACAAACAAAATCTGAACTGTGTACGAAAAACATGCTTATAGCTCAATTGGTGGAGAACTGCGTTAGCAGCACAAAGGTCACGGGTTTGAACCCATGAAACACAAATACTACAACACTGCCAAAGATCCAAACTATCCAAACATGTATAATCTTACCACAGAGTCCATGCTTTCACTTTGGTTTGATTCGAGATCTGACGCAGCATCGTCTGCAGGATTCTCTGTCCCGTCTGCTTTACTCATCGCTGCATTGCCCATGATGAATACACAAAGGTGCACAAATAAATGATCATCCTGAAACGGTCAAAAGAGACTTATTCCTTATGTCCCCATTCCTGGGCCCTAACAGAAAAACACAGATAACCAGTCCCTTACATAACCAGTGGATCTCTACTGCTGACTGCTTCTTTACTGCTAATTTGAGCTCGGGCTATTTTTACTCCGACTATCCCAGCTATGCATGTCAATGGTGGTATGTTGGGGACGGTCAGGGTGCCATGGCCAAAACAGGGAGGAAAGGTGGGACATTACAGAGGCTCTTCTGAGGGGCCCGACGCTTCAATGGCTGCCAAAGATCATGTTAACAGAAGTGGTTCTGTCCAATCATCATGAAGATAACGTGCCAATATCAATACTTATCATGTCAGGTGTGTGTGAGGGAGGAAGTGTGTGATCATTCATCAAGGTTATTAAAAGTTTCATAAGGGATTATTTATGTAGCCCAAAGAAAGAATATAGTATATAATACATAAAATGCATTAATCTGTGTATATTGTGTATCATGTGTTTGATGCATCAATCGACCATGTTTACTAAAACCCAACCTGCAATGCAAAGTATCGTCATTGACTGTATTGATAAATGTATTGATTTAATCATTGATCAGCCATACAATTCATCAGCCAATCAATTCATCCGTTATCATTCCTCACTGGGGTAAATAGCATCTGTAATGTGATGCAAAGGACATCGTTTTACCTCTATCCTGACCTTCATCCAGCTCAACACACAAACTTATATTCTCTATACACAAACTGTCAATTCAATGAAGTAATTCAGCATGAGATTAACACACATCCCAACAACAAACCTCATCCATAACATACACAAGTTTGGTGTTTCACATCTTGTAAATGTATCCCTCTTCTGTCCAAACATTGACTTGTGCTGGTCCTGATGGGATAGATCAATATTTCTTAATAGTTACGTAACATTATCATACCCACCACACGTCTGCTATATTATGCACCACTTGGCTTACAATAATTAGTAATATGACAACAATCAAAACAACTAAACCATTTAGACACGCCCCTTATAACAGACTCCACCTCTCCACTGAGCAAACATCATGTTCTTTCCCTAAGAGAGGATTTTATTTCAATTTCCCTTCACTGCTTATAAACTGACAGATGTAATCTTTTGGGCTGGACAGACAACAAACCACTAATCTGTGGTAAACCATATGGCGGACGGGCATGACCACTTCATAGCTCATGACTCGAACACAAAACACTTGTATGCAGCACCACATACACACACACAACTACATTTGTACATTTCCTGAAAAATATGTTGCGTGTGTTATGGAGTGTTTTTAATGGTCATTGCTAAATTTAGTAAGTTTGCTAAAGTGTTTAGGGTGGTTGCTAGTAGGGAAGCAACAATAGGATTTTTTAGGGATGATACAGACCAACATTATAAGACTTTTTATGAACTAAATCCACATAAGACAACATGACAACCTTCAGAAATTATTTTTGCTAGAAAATATTTCTTATTAACAACCTGATTTAATTTTGTTTTGGCAAGTATTTATTATTTTACCCAGAGAAAAACATTGGATTATTCAACAGACACCAATGTTTTTCTCTGTGTAAAATAATAAAGTTTGTTATATCAACTTTTTTATGCCAATGGTTTTAAATTGTTTAAACCCTAGCAGATAAATATTGTCAGTCAGTCACTCGGGTCGCTTAAAGTTTGTCCAATTGCGTAAAAAACCATTTAAAGCTAAAACATGCATTTATAACTCTTCTAGCACAACGACCTGTATTATTCAGTTCAATATCATTAGCCAGAATCAGAGATCATCAGTCATCCATGATCATCTAAAATGTCATTAATACAATTTAAACTTCCTTTAATCCCTCATTCTACAGCCTCGATTCTCTCTATAATACATCAAAGACTTTTAATCTTCAGTACAACAAAATAAATAAAGTGTCTGTTTCCATAGCAACTCAGACATCCGCACTGCAACACAGTTTAACAATCCAGACCTCTAACTGTGTCCTTGATGTCTACGGAGAAGAAAACCCACCTGACCATCAACATTATTACTGATGGATTTATAAGAACAACTCATACTCAAATAATATACTGTATGCAACGCAGCCAATCCAATAACAATATCCTCTTAGCTACTAACATGATAAATCTAACATTTTCCTTGCAAAATAACCCATAATTTAACTCTATTAATCATAGTTGTGGCTTTATTTTTGTTAAAACCATATAAACCACACATTTACTATGTCTCACCACAATTACCATAGTATCTATGGTACAACTATGGCAAGTGGTAATCTGCCATAAAACCATGGTTAATTTTGAGGGCTGTGCTATAAAGACAACAGTTGGGTTGTCAAGGGTCATGCCCAGCGAGGTATTAGTCTGGGTGGATTTGAGGATGATTGTGGTTAAGCGAGCGCAAACCTGGTCTAATTTATCCTTTAAAACCTTTTACAAAGCACGCAGTAGGCCTATACATCAGTTTTTAACCCTAGAGAGTTGTCTACATAGACAGCATTTCAAGCATGAGACTAAATGATTTGCAATGAGGCAAAACTGTACAGTTAACTGAATTAATATTGTTCTGATACAACACAGATTGTGAACAGCACATAACAGCACTATAAACACTAAAAATAAACACTTATGTCAACATGACACAGACAGTCCATGACAATCATCAAAGCCAATGTACAGCAGACGTCCCTGAAAAGTGATTTTAAAAGAATTAATTTTATGTAGACTTCATTATTCATTACATTTCCTCTCGCAGATAATCTTTACAAATTGATATTCTGACTAAAGATGTTCCAAGTAAATGACACATTATGAAAACCACTTTTGTGTAAACAAAATAAACCATGAATAAAATCAGGTTCACACTAAAAGCGCCTCAAACCTTTCTCTTCATTTACAGTATATTCACTACAGAAAGAGAAGGTTTGGGACAGTATTCACATCACATCAGCACCATCAATTATCAAAATATACATGTCTGAGAAAATCTCTTGAGATTTTAAAACAAGCTTTATCTCAAATACATAGATCATTACACACAGCTCAAACTGAAGTCAATATGAAGTCTCTAAAATAAAAATCACATGTTCACGCAGACCACCTGACAGTTGTTCAGGTTATGACCATCTGCCCTTATAGATTCTATATTTATATGAGTCAATGTAATCTTGAGTCTTTAAAGCCATAATAAATGCATCAAAAGACGACAGTTACAAATAAAACACAGAATTACAAGAGTTGCATTTATAAACACGTTGTTTCTTGGCGAGTAAAACAGGATTGCAATAAGACTGAAAGATTTGGAAGTCATTCAAACACTGCCACTAAATCTCATTTAGGACTTTATGAGGCAATTGTTCAGTTTGATTACAGACCAATTACAAATGCCATAAGCATTTCAACAAGACCGATGACGAGGTGAAAAGGTTTCAGAGACTGCAGACACATCGGAGAACACATACAGTTGCTCTTAAAGGGATAGTTCACCCAAAAATAAAAATTACTTTATTATTTCCTCACCCTTATGTCATGTCAAACCTGTATGACCTTCTTGCAGAAGATATTTTGCAAAATGGCACACATTCACTTTCATAGTGTGGACACAAGATACAATGGAAGTCAATGGGTGCCGGTCACCAGCGTTATGCAAAATATCTTCTTTTATGTTACATAACAAAAATACAGGGTTTAAAAATTATAACATCACTTTAGTTTGTGGGTGAACTATCCCTTTACCATGAAATAAATCTGTGAGCTCCTACCTAATGCCTACACCTACAGTATAAGAGTTTATTATTAAACATTAACATGTTTTATAGCTTTAAAATCACCTTGGAAACAGAGATGTCTTTGTTCTCACAGACAAGAAACCTCCTAATGAATGTGTAAAACATTCACACAGAGACTTTAAACAGATCAGATTCACAATGATATCGTCTGACGGTCAATCCTGCGCTATTACACTGCAACTCAGACTATGCGGGAAACGAGCGTTTCACACAACAACACAACCAGAGCCGGTCGGATGCCAGAACTGGCGTATCCAGACACGAAAGATGCAGAATTTATGGACATGTGCCGCATCAATACGTGGGGAGGAATCATTACTGTGCGTGAAAATGCTGGAAAGACCAAACGCAAGAGTGATTTATTGCATGAAATACATTACAAATACAATATTTCTTTTTACTTTAAAAGCACGTTGTCATTACAATGTCAGTGTTTTTAGGTGTGTTTGGTTGCAATGCCATGCTAATAGTACTTGTGGTGCATCATCACATCCACCAGCCATGTTTATGGTGCCATAAATGAGAAAGACATTTAAACATGAGCATCATACACAATTATGGGTGAGGGTGAAATGAAATCACCCGTGATGATTTGGATCACACCCTGAACGGTTAAAATGGCTTTGTTAAAGGTCTGCTGTAGTGAACTGGACGGTTAAAGTGGTATGATTAAAAGCGACAGGATTTAATTACCACATACAGACACAGGTGCATCTATTCATTCTGTTTATTATAAGTGATACACACAATATAAACAGGTAAATAAGAGAGTGCACAGAAAAGTGATGAGCTATGAATCCAGAGCATCCTGAAGCAGACGTGAATGTAGATGGATGATGAAGATAGATGTGAGAGAGGATAAAGGAGGTGTTTGGGGACCGGCATCCCCGCGGCTCCAGCCGTCTGCATTACCTTACGCCTCCGCTCGGCTCTCTCGCGGGAACGTCTCCGTTTCTCACGTACTTTCTCCAGCGCCTTCTGATCAGGGGTCTGCTCCATCTCCACACGAGCTTTTTTGATGCTGGCTGCGGCGTGCGCCATGGCGACGAACGACGGTGGCAATGAGCTCGGTGACTTTCAAGGCCCAAGGGCGGATGAGAAACACTCGTTGTCACGGCTCCACGCGAGCGCAGGGGAGAAATAACAGAGGAGAGAAGCAACAGCGATGCTCGACTCCTCCCACGGCAGGTCTAAATAGACCTTTTCTCTCTCGCTGGGAAACTGCACTGAAGGTGCGAGCGTGTGAGAGAGAGGGAGAAAAGGGTGGGTGGTACATAAGCTTAGATAAAATAATCAGAGGTAAACAAGAGGCAAACGGGACAGACCCATCCTCCCCCTCAATGTGTCCTCAAGCCTCTGTTAGCCGCTTAGCTTCAGTGTCACCATCCGTCTTTGGAAAACACGACTTACTGACCAATCACGTTTGCCCTGGGGTCTGTGGGTATGATGGAGGGGGATTGAAGGGCGTGGCCTCCATACTGTACCGCTCACGGTTGCTTAAGAGGGAAAAACGGATGCAGCCATGCGAGAAAAACAGAAAGGGGGAGATAAAAGATTAAAGACACCCATCCACCCGGCGGAGGAGAGAGATTGGTGCAGTCTGCCTTGATGATGGCTGTTTCTGACTGCACAGCACACATTCACTGATACTCTATGACGTTTTAGAAGCGGCTCTTTCAAATTCCCACCCGGCCATAATTAAATAAATAGAATCATCTCAACATCTCATCTCAGCTCTTTCACTTTCTTTATGTATTTGAATACAAACTTAATAATTTTATAAAACCTTACATAAAAATAGGTCACAATATACTGTATTAATATGAAGGAAATGTCCTGAAAATTCAACAGATAATGTCCTGGCAGAAAGCAATTGTGTTTAGGTGTATAGGTCCCAAAATGTTGAAAGTTTAAAAATCATTAAAGTAATCGATATGACTTCAGTGGATAAATAAACAATAATGAAACGATATGTTTGTGAGAGAAAACCATTAATATTTTAAGCAATACTGAAATACAATCAAGCACATCTGAGATTAGTTTAATGATGAATGATGAGCTTATATGTATATAAAATGATGTACATTTTTATAAAAATCTGTTTGTGCTCAACTGAAGAAAGAAAGTCATTCACAACCGGGATGATACATTACTCCCAGAGAAATTAATATTAATATAATATTCTCAAAATACAACAGTCTTGACTAAATGTCAGTTCAACTAACAAAAACAGAAAAATCACGTGAAATCTCCTCAAAATCTCACTAGACACAGACATTAATGAGGTTAAACGGAGAGTAAATGCGTCTCAGAGGATCTCCAGAAATTTCCAGAAAATGTCTCCACTACAGTTTTAATTCAGCTTGATGTTAACAACATCTCAAACTCGCTCGGATTAGCCCAAACACCAAAACTTATGAGATATTGTAATATAAACTTAAACATGCCTTGATTTTATCCAAAACCAATTCATTTAAGCACCATAATTTACAATAAAAAAATAGCTACATACTCTTTGCATGTCAACATTTGACATTTGAAAAGCATCAGACACCAAGCTCAGGTATGAAAGAGCAACTTGAAAATTTACTAACAACATACAGACCAACAGTTACTCTCATCATCATCATCATCATCATCTCAGAGTTAAGATCATAATGTCTCATCTGAAACTATAAATGTTTCATCAGAACGCCATCTGCTGGTTCACTGCTGCTGTCTGCTCATCACAAACATATAAAAAAAAATGTTTCTTAAAAACGTGTAGCCCATTAAAATCCTTCTGTCATGAAATCTAGAGCACATTTAGACATCACAAACAGTGACCAAGGTGCTGTACTGTAAAAAATAATCAGACAGGACAGACAAGATATCACAATGCTGCACCTGACAAAGAAAATCTGTTTCAAGATGGCGTTTGTTCACAGAATGTTATTATATACACTACAGAGACATGGAAACAAATCACAGAGCCATAAAAGAGATTTCAATTAAAACGTGCGTGCGTGTGTGTGTGTGTGTGCATGCGTGTGCGTCTGTGCATGCGTGTGTGTGTGTGTCAGTAGGCTGACGGGGTGACTCACAGATTACACTGGCAGCACCATCTGTTTGTTTCTAACACGCGCACACACACACACACGAGGAAATCCTGTGAACAGCTAACTGCAATCTCACACAAACCACATTTCACAAAACGCACCTTTATATATCTTCAGCATAAATAAAAAACACTTCCCTGATTAATGTTCGAAACCTTACAAATGAAAACAAATCCAATACATTTCTACAGGATTGTATATGCAGGTGTATCCAGTACAACACAATCATTTTGAGCTTTCTGCAGTCCCAGTTTGTGATGCAATGCCATGTAATATCTTTCCATGATGCTGTGCACATTTGTGCATCTTGAACAAACCACTTTTAACATCACTGAATGTAGAAATATTAAACACAACCAAGCACAAACATTACTCTAACATGATATCAATACAAGATGTCACAAAAGGTTTTTGAGCTCAATCTGGCCTGTCATGTATCTCTGAGTTCACACCCTTTGATTTTTAACAAAGCCTGGGTGTCACCGACAGATAATAAACAGGACCTGGTGCATTTCAATCTAGCAGTGAATCCCAAGAGCCCAAGGCATAAACACACACACATGATCCTCCCTGTCCTGCCCTGAGCTCCTGGGGCCAATTATTCACAGATCAATAAAAACACAGATGAGAAGCTCATCAATGAAATACGATGTGTGAGTTGTCAGAGAGAGAGAGAGAGAGAGAGAGAGAGAGAGAGAGAGAGAGAGAGAGAGAGAGAGAGAGAGAGAGAGAGAGAGAGAGAGAGAGAGAGAGAGAGAGAGAGAGAGAGAGAGAGAGAGAGAGAGAGAGAGAGAGAGAGAGAGAGAGAGAGAGAGAGAGAGAGAGAGAGAGAGAGAGAGAGAGAGAGAGAGAGAGAGAGAGAGAGAGAGAGAGAGAGAGAGAGAGAGAGAGAGAGAGAGACGGTGAGAGAGAGAGAGAGAGAGAGAGAGAGAGAGAGAGAGAGAGAGAGAGAGAGAGAGAGAGAGAGAGAGAGAGAGAGAGAGAGAGAGAGAGAGAGAGAGAGAGAGAGAGAGAGAGAGAGAGAGAGAGAGAGAGAGAGAGAGAGAGAGAGAGAGAGAGAGAGAGAGAGAGAGAGAGAGACAAAGTTTAACAATTCTCAAGCAACTCAACAAAGATTTCTGCATCACTAGCAGCAGCAAACCACATTTCAATCTGTTTTATGTTTAATTCCAGCTTAACCAATAGGACAACCAGGTCACGTGTATATATGTTTGTCTGACCAATAACAGATGCAAAGTGTTTGAAATACAAAAATAAATAAATGTTTGCACTAGTGCTGACAAATTTTACCTTAAAAGCTTTAAGAAAAATAAAATGATTTCAAATGCACAACAAGCCATCTTCACCTTCAGTATAAATAAAAGGAGTGTCTGCACAACTTCATGTAACATATCCTGCAAATACATTATTGTGCCACTAGATGGTGACCTGCTATCAGCAAAACAACAGAAAAATACTACTTCACTGCTCTGTTGATCTCACATACATCTGTCAATTAACATTTTACTCTTTGGATAAAATCATAATTACAATTATCCCTAATGAACTTAAACAAACACAGAGTTTGTATATAATATGAAACGCAGGTGTCTTTATAACTTGGATTCAGTTCATCTGATCACAGATTTCAGAGGCTCTTGATGCACATTTACATTTTTTCCAGTAACATGTTAAAATTAGATTTTAGTGAAGTTCAAGAGCTTTCATGAGTGCACTAGATGGCCGTTTTTTTTTACAGAGGAAAGCAAAACACTAAATGTCTATAACAGCATCCGCTTTAGAAAAACACACACAATTCAACAGATTCATTATTACGCTCACGAGGAATCAGTCACGTGATGCCGCCAAACTTTGATTTCACAGGGTCATCTGAACCAGATAATGTGTCATGCAGAAAGTGAAAGATCAGGTACAATTTATTGTTGTACAGTATTCATCACAACTGAGACTTCACAGCCAGTGCAAATCACTTATAAAGAAAATAATGTGCAGTGGAGATGTCTAAACATCGAAAAGAGAGACTTACAAGAACAAAATGACAAAAACATAAAGTCAACATAAGACCTACACAGAGAGCGAGGAGATACACAGTCTTACCTGACCAGTTCCTCTCATTCTTACACTCATGACCGTTACTGTGAGGTTTTACAGTAGTATCTAATCTAGTGTATCTAATAAAAAAATAAAGTTAAGGGAAGAAGGGACGGGGAGGAGGAGGAGGTCCGGACCGGCCACTGTGGACTGATAGATGGATTACTGAGCGACAGGCTGGAGGTATTAGTGCACGCTGTGATCACACAGACACACACGCAGGAAAAATCCTTAGAGGATTAAGTGGCTGGAAATAGTGGAGTCGTCCACTGACCCAGAATCAGATTTTAGCACAGGGAAACAAACGCTGATACACACACACAGTCTATGCACCGGGGATCACCGAAGCCCAATATGGATATGCACACACGCACGCATACACAAGTCTTATCTCCAAGCAGAGGAATACAAGCACACCAACATTTAGTCATAGAATACATTAAGACACTTAATACTTTGCACGTTCTCTATAAAAGAACCTAATATCAGAGCTTCTCATCTAAAAACGGTGCAGATTAAACCTAAACCTGTTAATCAAAAAAGACAAATCCACAGACTTAATTCTCTCATTCCTGCACATGAATCTCTTTAAGTAATATCACGTCTGGTTATGAAACAGAAAGAAATAAATTACAATAGTACAAGAGTAAAATCTCTCTCTGTCATGAGCATATTATAGTTACACACATGAATATCCATCTGTACGACATCTGTTTAACGCTTTTTCATTACCTTAAACATCTGTACTTGTTATCAACATTTTCTACAATAATATTAGACACTATATTTTAAGTCAAATTGTGTAAGTTTATCAAGCTCTACAAGAGAGTCAATTTCAAAACCCTGCAGGCTAAAGGAATGAAATCACTACATAGAGATCGCACAGATTCTATTAGCTGGTGTCGCTTTGCTAACTTGGAAAGAAATCGATAACAGCCTCAGGGACAGTGTGAGCCGACAACCACGGCAGAGCCTTATGTCATTATACTGAGCTGTAGCACATGGCCAGAGATGCTGTATTTTTGGTTAATGAACTAACAATATTTGCATATATTGTTTTGATTGCAATATGTTTTACTGCATCTATAGTTAGTGGTGATATTCGAGGAGCGATCTTACCTAGTCAAAGTTAAAACATGCAAAAGGAAAGACTTTTATTAAAAGAGGCACTCATGAGGAGTCCATAACACCCTACCAACCACATAGCAACACCCTGGCAACCACCAAGACTACATCTAGCATCATGGCAATGAATAAATAACAAGTGTAAACACATTTTCTGTAGGATAAATATTCTCAATTAATTTGTTTGTATAGTAATGTATATACTTACTCATATATCAACCCATGACTGACA
Source organism: Beaufortia kweichowensis (assembly GCA_019155185.1). Lineage (NCBI taxonomy): Eukaryota > Metazoa > Chordata > Actinopteri > Cypriniformes > Gastromyzontidae > Beaufortia > Beaufortia kweichowensis. Next base: position 1,016,303 of record CM032794.1, read on the forward strand.
TTAACATTTTGGGTTGTTTCAACCAATGTTTGGATCAAAAATAGTCAAGACATTTTTAGGTTCATTTAAACCAATTGTTGGGTTTGTCCATTTTTTGCCCAGTCAAAACAGCATTTTTAGAGTGTATGATATGATATTTATGCCAAAAAACAAACGAACAACTATTAACTATGTCAAATGTGTGTCTGGATCAAAGCTGGAAGACGGTCAAGATGTCTGTGCATCCACTTGACAATGAGCATCATATTTAAAACATGCAGATTTACAGACAAACCACAGATTCATTTTACTGATTCAGTTATTGATCTCTAGTTCTACATGGATCAGATTTGTCTTTACTTTAGTCATGCACTTAAATCACCAGCAACAGATCACCAAAACTGAGAAACACAAACCCTATTTTTTACTCTAAACACAGAAATCTGATATATTACATACAACAGTCAAACTTGATGAAGCAAAACAAAAAACAAATTTGATGAAGAAACACTAAGCGAGTTGAATCGTTTTATCTCCATAAAGAAGCATTAGCAAGTATTTGAGAACCAACAATCATTATAATGTGATTTGCTGAAGCACGCAGGTCAGTTTCACACGAATAGTAAACTAACAGCCCTCCCTTCAGATGAATAATAGATCCACGCTGGAGGGGGCAGATTACTATATTATGCCATACAGCCTGAAGCTCGGTAAGACATGCCTCATTAAAAGACACTATCATTTCCATATTTTCAATTTTAGGATAAGAATAGTGCTAGGAATCTCCTTTTCTCATACTGTTTATTAAGGCAAAAAGAGTTAAACAGAGATATATCTGCCTCGGAGACTAGAGATTAAAAACAAACCAAATATTGCAACAACATATTACCAGACTGCAAGACTTTAAACGTGACGCTTTAAAAATCCAGCGTTTGTGCATAATTCAATTCAATAGCTGTTTGCAATGCCTCATTTAAAGCTAGTACTGAAATACAGATACTCCAGAATGAAATGAAGTGTTATGTGGATTACACAACATAACATCAGGTATTTCATTTATATAGTTTGGCTATTTTATATAGTATACAGTGATTATGGTCATAGTGCCAAAATATGTCAGTACTAAGTACTAATGATTCTGACGTTTTTGACTGATTTACATTGTGAAACTAAGAAGATCCCAGGAAACAATCTACATACTAGCTGAACCCATTAAAGAACCTATAAAATAACACTATTAAAAATAAAGGTGCTTCATGATGCTGTAAAAGAACCACTATTGACTGTATGGTTCCATAAAGAACCTTTCTGTTTCACAAAAGAAAGATTCTTCTGAATGTATTAAAGTCAGAAAGAAATGGTTCTGTAGAAACAAAAAATGGTTCTTCTCTGCATTGAAGCACCTTTATTTTAAAGTATAAAGGAACAATGTTTTTTTAAAGCCTTTACATGACGATATGGGCTTACTGGAAAAAAACAACAACACAATCTCATTGCACTGGCTAATTGTACAAACTCATTTGTTGTTTTTGTACAATCTGCTTCCAGATCAGTGACGACTATGTGTTTAGGGGTGGATCTTTGTGCTTGCTTTTAATAATCTTATGTTTTTTCATATGACATCACCACCTTATACAATGCTTACTGTACCCATTTAATATACCCATTAAAACAGAAATAACTATTGGAAAAATCATTGACAATCTTCTGAGTTGTTACAGACAGCGAGAACTCAATGTTCCTTAAGCACTTGTTTCTCTAACTCAATTCATAAACAATAAGCACAATGACTTTATGAATTATGAAGACATTTGCTAAACAAAAAACCATGACAGTAAATGAGAAAGAAATGACGTCACCACAACACTAGAGAATGTTTTCCAGTATCTCACAGTCTCACAATATCTCCAGTGTTTAACCTTCAACAGCTCATTCTCTCACAACAGAAAACTCATAATTAATCCTTTATTTTACAGTGAATAGAGACCCTGTATATCATGAACTCTTTCCCTCAAATCTATAACATCCTCCATTCATTTCCTTTTCTCTGACCTTTCTCTTTTTCACATTCACTTAATCATGTAACACACACTCGAACATTCATTCGGCCATTCGGAGATGCTGGACATTCTCACTTTCACATTAAGGTTTTTCTCATTAATCTCCCTCTCTTGAATAGTGTAGCATTACATAAACAATGAAACACTGTTCTCGGTTTTCTCATTATCTGCAAAATCCATTATTGGTCTGATATAACCTCACACCATCTTGTGATAATAACCAAGAAAAGGGTCTGAGCATGGCAAGAAACCAAACAAACTAAAAATACATGAGGTCTGTAGATGTTCTCCTTAGTCTTCTCAATGACGTACACAGCTTTTCAAGCTTTATCTATGGGTATGCATGAGTAATTTCAACAGCAGATAACGCGCTCATTATGTAAATCTCCTCTCATTAGTAGACACAGTGTGATAAATGTGTTGCCTTTACAATATGATGTTTTATATTTAGCATCATTAACAATTTGCATCAAATTTGCTCATCTTTTTTTTATTTCTGACTTGACTATTCTAGGCCACTGTTATTAAACGAATAGAAAAGAATATTGACATGTCTCAAAGCTCTGACACAATATTTGTGATTGTCTTTAATCAATTATTACAGAAAGCATGTAAATGCTAAATCTCATCATGTTGCCCTACGGTGTTTGATTCGGTCTTAGAAAGACTTTTCTATGAAGCAGAACGAAACTGCAACAATCGGATTAAGAGAACAAAAGATTGTTAGGGTTTGATGTGTAACTGGATTTTACAAAACAGGTTGGAGATTATGATGGAAACACTGGGTTGTGCTGACCACAGACATGCACAGTATACCAGTAGGACAATGATGATGGGATCTACCTATCTAACTATTCATCTTCATATGTATATCTATAGCCATCTCTCTCTCTCTCTCTCTCTCTCTCTCTCTCTCTCTCTCTCTCTCTCTCTCTCTCTCTATATATATATATATATATATATCTCTCTCTCTCTCTCTCTCTCTCTCTCTCTCTCTCTATATATATACATCTCTCTCTCTCTCTCTCTCTCTCTCTCTCTCTCTCTCTCTCTCTCTCTCTCTCTCTCTCTCTCTCTCTCTATATATATATATATATATATATATATATATATATATATATATATATACACATCTCTCTCTCTCTCTCTCTCTCTCACTCTCTCTATATATACATCTCTCTCTTCTCTCTCTCTCTATATATCTCTCTCTCTCTCTCTCTCTCTCTCTCTCTCTATATATGCACATCTCTCTCTCTCTCTCTCTCTCTCTCTATATATATATATATATATATATATATATATATATATATCTATATCTATATCCATCTATATCCATACATTTATATAACCTGTAAGAATATATCTATAAGTATATTTGGGATGATAATTTTGCTAACAGTATAAATGGACCTCAGAGAAAAACATTAAGTGATTAAAAGGTCCTGACAGGACCTAAAAATAAATCAAAGAAGTTTTAAAAGAGCGTTTGACTGTAACGTTGCATTTCCTCAAACGTCCAAACGAATCAGATGCAAAGCTGCAAAACTCTCAAGCTCTTCTTTCAAAGTTATTCTTTATGTCACTTAAAGTCCCTTCAGCTCTGGTCTTGTGCTAATAAAACATCCTAAACTTTACCTTCCCACTCCACAAAACACCTCACATGTCAACAATAAAGCTTCTACACAACGTCTCACATCGTCACCTGTGTACCAGCATCAACATTTTAACAAACAAATCATCTTATACAAACAACTGACTAAACATAACCAATAGCTTGAGATAATAACAAATACAATTTTAATACTTTATCATCCGATGCTCGCGCGGAATTGGTGACGTAAGCACGCGCATTTACCTGTGCATTTCGACAACATCTAACCTTCTGCTCAAGCTGTTTACGTCTTCGGATTCCAACAGCAACTTATAAGTCCAGAATGAATTTGTGTCTTCGTTTATGTTTTTTGTTTGCATTATTGTAATGAGCAGATCTTTAAAAACACCACTAGTGTAATGAAATGAAGCCTGTGTCAACGCGCTGAGGAGAGTGCGCATGCGCTGACGGGTTTTACTTTTATACAGTCAACAGAGCTGAACTCAAATTTTATTTTTTTATTTTTTTATTGATCTTAACTCTGGAACGCAAACAGGCGCGTTTTATATTCATTTAGTTTATTATATAGTGTAGTTTATTCATTTATTATTATTATATTAACTAGTTATATTATGTAGTTTTTATATGACACATTTAACTTACTTGACAAAGATGTGGTTTGGGAAAGAAACATCAGCTGTTACGAAAGGTGTATGAGGATATTAACATAAATAATTGTGTTTCACTGCAGATTGTATATTCTAAAAAAAGGGTTAGGTTAGGTGAAGGCAATATAAAAGTGTTTTTAATAAATACATGTTCTTTTTGTATGTGTTGTCAAACTAAAGGAAAATCTAGAGATCCCACTCTCCTGTGACCACTAAACACGCCAAGGTGGTACTGCAGCCTATTCAGGCCTTCACCACTGATGGGTTTAGGGTTAAAAAACATGGTATGAAAATTTGATAATCAAATCATAGTTGGTATTTAAGATACTATGGCATTTCTATCCCAAAAGAACTTTGGCAGAACTTTTTTCTTGTGTTTAGTGGTAAAGTTTAGGCAGATGAAATCGTTTTGCTCATGTGTGATTTGTATATGTTATAGTGGGAGTGAAGGTTTCCTTTAACGCTTAAAATAACCAGCAGCTTCTGTTACGAGTCGAGATGTTCAGACTGAATTTCATTAGTTATCTCTGACTCATTTTGTCACCTCAGTAAAACAGCAGCGCAGACTTTTGCTTTTCAAGAAATATTGAAATAGTTTATTCACTCATGAAATAATCAGAAAAGAAAGAAACCTACTATACTATACTAACTGTCTAAACACAAAGAAAAGACATATGACATTGATTTAAAAATTCTGTTCTTACGTCATTCATTTTTCTCTTGCTGTGATTTTATAGTCATATTTCGCAGGTATCTTACTGTAAACAAGGTTGATGATGAATGGCTCCATACACACAAACTCAAAATGACCATCCTGAACACTACTGCTGTACAGTGTCATCATGGACCGTATTTAACCCCATCTGTCAGTGGGTTTGGCTTCATGTAACACCCACCGCCGACCAAAAAACAGCCAAAGAGAAAGGACACGTTCAGCCTGAAGAAACAACCAATGTTTACAAGCGATTAAGCACAAATCACAGTCATTACAGGGACAGTTTTAGGCTGTGTGGGTTTTATTTTAAATGTCTTGATGCTTTTAATGGTTAATTTGTGGGATATAAAACAATACAGTCAAGAATCAACCCGAGAAAGAAAATGACATGAACAAGAAATTTGCATGGCTTTGCAGTTGCAAAGGTCTGTTTTAGGGTGAATGTCATGTGTCTTATTAAAAGTCTCAATATGAGATTTGTGTTTCAGAGACAGGGCAAGGGATTCATATGTTATGATAATAGATGATACAGACAAGCACACATGAATCAAACACAATCAGAACAGAAGTGTGTATTAATACAGGGCTACATATAGATATTGACTTTAACTAATGTTCTTTTAACTCTTATGATGGGGCTTAACAAAATAACAACTGATTAACATCTATCTAATCTCCCCACTGTGCCCCTTAACCCAACATCTCATTCATAAATAAACAGCTCATTAATAATGCAGCTTACTTCATGTGTCTCTCAGAGATTTCGAGATCGTGTTTTCAAGCAGGTTGAAACTGAATTGATTGAATCATAATAAATCATTCATTTCAGAGACGTAAATAAACATCAAACCATTGACCTCCAAATCGAAAGAGAATTGCACTGGCACTGAATTCATCAAATCTTCTTTGACATCAATATTTTGTAAAACAAAGTAAAGTGTGTAAATTGGTCTTCCTCCTGTTATGATTGTTAATGAGTTAAATTATGTTTTTATGAGACACTGGTGTGTGGATGGTGTGTAATTTGTTAAATAGTCCCCTGTCACCGGTTATCAACCCTGTGTCTGTCTTTTAAGACTAAATCATTTTATTCTCAGACAAAAGGGATTATCTTCAGTTGAGTGGATGGGTGGGCTGTATCTAGTTTTGCATGTGGATTAGAAGAAACATCTATTAAAACATATACAAAAGACACTTTAAATAAACACTTCTCTTTCTCTCATTTCCTCCTTCTTCATTGTCTAATCCTGTCTTCCACCCCCACCTCACTTCAACCTACTAGATTATGGAACGGTCTCCATGGAGGGCTGGTTGTCTTGGTTACGGGCCCCACCCTGTCTAATTCAGAGCTGACATCATGGGCGATGAAGAAATATACACCTTTGAATAATATAATGAATGGAAAAATGTTTATATAAAAAACAATTTATACATTTTCACAGTCATTATTGTCTACATTTTATTTTATTTAAATGCAATTTAAAATCAATTATTTGGGTTCCAATATTAAGTTAAATAATCGAATTATATATCAACATATACTAAAAGACTAAGTATTTTCTGTATCCTTCATATACTCACTTTTACGATACATAACTGAAACATAATACTGTATATTTTAATGGATGTGTGTTTTTAATGTGCTATATTTTATTTTTATACCTAAAATATACCTATGCAAAAATATATAATGCAAAGCTACAGTATTTAGCAAAAATCATATTATGCTGACATTGGACCTTCCTCATGTGACATCTCATGGACCCTATTTTCCAGCCCCTTGTTGCTGTGGCAACAGCTGAGTGTCATTTCAGAAAGCATCTTCCATCTGCGGTGCTGTTAAGCATCCAGGAGACGCCCCAGGCCTCCGAGCACAGCTATAGATTCATCTATTACCACTGAAAGAATGTCTAAGCTTGGTTTAAGACCTCACCTTTGGACAGATACAACATCCACCCAGCATCCAGCGGAGTCAAATGAAAACTCTAACATCTAAATCTTGCAGACTGTTTGTCTCAATGAACAAATACAAAAGCAAAACTCATCTGTTCCTCGAACACCTGTGACAGCTATAACCAGCAGTTTATGAGCATCATGATGTGTTTTGCTCTAATTCCACTAAAAATAATCATCTAATGGTTGTTTACGATGCTTTATTTTTAGTACCTGTTAGTTATGAATATAGCTGAAATGGTCAAAGCCTTTCATCTTAGTGGGATGTCTATATATCAGGTTTTTGTCTTTTATTTTAGCATTGAATAATAATAACTGGGTGAGCAGATATCATATCATATTTATTGATTGCGCTGATCTTCTGATGTTGCTGCAGAAGCTGCAGGTCTCAGTGACACTGTTTGCCATCAATACTGAAAATAAACATTATCAATTTCTTAGTCCATGTTTTACAATCCAAATATCCCACATTAATCAACTGTATTTAACATAAACACATTTAAAGTGATAGTTCACTCAAAACTGAAAATTCTTTCATCATTTATTCATCCTCATGTCATGTCAAACCTGTATGACTTTATTTCTTCTCTAGAACACAAAAGAAGATATTTTGAAGAATGTTGATTATTAAACAACATAGTCTTTCATTGTATGATCACAAAACCACTGAGACATTTCTCAAAATATCATCTTTTGTGTTACACTGAAGAAAGAGTCATATACAGATTTTTAGGCATTTTATTTTTGGGTGAACTATCTCTTAAACATGCTTTACAAGACAGATTGTTCATGAAGCCTGTATTAGATTTAGTCACAGAAAGTTTTAAAAAGTTTCAGTAGAAGACTCGAGTGGTGTTTTGGGTGTTTTCCAAAGTTTAGCACTTAAGGGTTTGTGGTTTTGCAAGTCCTCAGTATGAACATTAGTATGGCTAATAGTAAAGTTTGTCTTAGCAAGCGTTTCTCTTGTGTATATGCAGTTCATCAGAATCTGAGAATGACTTCATCAGCATCTTCTCTTGTAAGCCTGTGCTCTTCTCGAGAGCCGTATCACTCCCTGAGGACGTTATACATCATGACAAACAGCATCTGATAAAACACTGAATACAGGATATAAGTGTTACATACAGTATATGGAAAAACACTGAATCCATTGTGCCGGTTTCACAGATAACTGAAGGTCTCTGCTAATGACAAATTACTTTGTTTTCCTGGTTGTCAAAGGTTAGACTAGTAGTTGATGATTTTGTTGTGTATTGCAGTGAAATTCATGTGGCCTAAGTGTCTGAATACTTTTAGAGACAATGTATGAGATGCTGTTGTTATTAAATGAACGTTCAATTTACATAAAATTCATTAAAATGATGTGTATTATCAGTTGAAAAGCTTTCAGCAGGTTTTGCACACAAGGGGAAACTATCATTGAATTGCCAAGCGTGTTCAGTTATTGGCTTGGTGGATTTATTGGTCTGTGATAAGTCAGATTGAATCTACACCTCTTCAGAAGTTAAATATCCATTATTCACACCCCCTTCACCTGCATGTTCATCTGTAAAATATTTCTCCTAATATCAGAGCAGAAATGAATCCCATGACTCTGTCTGGACACATGAGAGGAAGAGACGCCTGTCCTGGTGATCTCTGCTCAGATTAAACTTCAATCACTGAGCACACGCTCCCCCAACATATCAATAATTCAAAGCACATTGATCGTGGATGGCAGAGTTTCACAGTGAAAGCTGAATCGCTGAAAGCGCTTTACTGACACCTTCACTAAAGATCCGACAAGGTTATATACACAATATCACAGAGATGACAATATATCTGTCTGTACAACACTTTTTAGTGCAAACTGACTGAAATTTGACTTTACTATTTTTCATTTGAGTTGATGTAGCTTATTAAAATAATTTATGGGTTAGTAATGGTTAGACCCTACAGTAATCATTTTTACAAGAAAATTTCACTCTTTGCACAGATTGTAGATAACTAAACATATTGAGTATAGAAATTTTTGATAAACTTTCATGGATGTTTGACTTTTTCTAGTCGTATTAAGTGTCTTCATCTGCATCCGTTACACTAATCAAATAGAATAGTAAAACAACTTAATCCTAATATAATAAATGCTTCATTCATATTTCTCATCACAATGTTGTGGGTGGTAATGAAAAAATGAACTTTTTAAAATCTCAGTTTCATTCAGTTAATTTATAAGAGCGCTGTTGTATATCATGGGTTTGTTGTTTATTCTGTACCAGAAGTGCTGATGCTTAAAATAGTGTTTCTGGTCAACAGAGTTATATATCAAAATGTCTCATTTTCCGTTCTGTACTAAGAGCTGATAAGAGGAAAATTACAGCACACACACCATGTTTTATGGGGACTTTCCATGTAGATAATGACTATATATATAATCCTCATGCAAACCTTTCTGCATTTTTTACATTTTCAACTAAACATCATTTAGTGTGATTTATAAGCTGTTTTCCTCATGTGGACCAAAATGTTCCTACAAGGTTAAAAAATGACTGATATTACTATCTTTGAGAGGATATTTGGTCTCCACACGCACACACAGACATCTTTTGTGTTAATACGTAATAATATTGATGACATAATTGGTTAGAGATTTGCAGCGCGCACACAAAGAGCATCAGACACGCCCCACTCGCAACGTCAACCACATGGAACAAAGATGTTTTACATCGAGAGATGAATCCCTACATCTCTACTCTCTATGTATCATACATTGTAAATCACATGCAATTATTTTAATACATATAACATACAAATAGTGTATATTGTGTTATTTCTTGATCACCTGACACAACATGATGACATAATAAACATGCATCTGAACCTAATCTGAAGAATTTCAGTCATGAACAGAGAGACATAAAACTGTATGGGTGGGTGGAAAGGTGAGCAGCTGTCAATCAAGATATTTTTAATCAGCAGATTAGACCATAAAACATGTCTGGATATATTTTTATAGCTCCAAGAAAGAGGGAGAGAGAGAGAGAGAGAGAGAGAGAGAGAGAGAGAGAGAGAGAGAGAGAGAGAGAGAGAGAGAGAGAGAGAGAGAGAGAGAGAGAGAGAGAGAGAGAGAGAGAGAGAGAGAGAGAGAGAGAGAGAGAGAGAGAGAGAGAGAGAGAGAGAGAGAGAGAGATAGAGAGAGAGAGAGAGAGAGAGAAGAGAGAGACTCTGGGGTAGATGTAACAATAAAAAACAAGAACAAACCGGATCAGCACTTCTCCAGGACATACACTTTTTTTGTTGTTTTTTTTGTCACATTGAGCACATTCAGTTGTGTTAATTGTGTGAATTATATATGTGTTAATCATTAACTGTTCTCCACAATATAGGTCCTTTCAGGATTTACTATGCAGATAAAAGCTGACCGATAAACACACAGACACACCCATTACACCTTCCATCTTCACCTCAACATACTGCTTATAAAATCACAACTGTCCACTCCAACATAATCTAAAAACACAGAAAGTCTGACACCTGCCAACCAAACATGAACCTGCAGCCGCTGCTACAGAGAGAAACTCTGGAAGCTGTACATACAAAGAAAATGCTACGCAAAGTGCACCCAAAAAGACAACAACCGTTCTCAAGAGATACTTCATTTCAAACCCTATTTCAGAAACAAGCTCATGAAGTTCACAAATCAACTACAACATCAAACCACAGCAGATCACCAAAGTGAA